>JASAND010004814.1:0-28501 GCA_030248195.1 Trissonchulus latispiculum
CCATTACAAATGCAATACGTTCCGATTCCAGATGGTACGGAACACAACAGAATGGACCCTCCTTAATTTCATAGTTCCTTAATTTCATAATTTCATAGTTATTGTAGGATCTCGTCTAGGCCCCATGTTACCACCAGAAGCGTCAACGCGTCCATTTCTAGCATTCCAGGTTACGCTACGCACAGCAATGCACGTTGATGCGCTCAATATGACACTGACATGTGTAGACGCACGTCGGCGCGTGTCGACGCGCGTACACCTGCGTTGGCGACTATGAAGGCACCTTAACGGTTCGAGTGACTCAATTAAGGTTGTTCGACATTAGCGCAGCTGAACTGCACTGTGTCTTACTTTGATGCTGATGGCTAGTTTGCCTGAAACAGTCGCATTCGCATAATTCGGATTAGCATTCGATAAAACATTCGCAAAAATCAGTAAATTTTTCTCGTGTCCAGTGATTGCTTGAAAAGTCATCTATTTTCAGAGAAGTGTCCTAGAAGGAAATGCAGCTTCTGCTTTGTGCGACTGTTCTCATCTGCGCGGGAACGCGACTCGCCGCGCCCGCCGGTGTGGTTTTGTTTGACGAGGACTGTGAAGGCTACGCCGACTGTCAGGAGTCCTGCAGGGACAACTGGAATGGTTCGCTGAACCGTTTCTATTGCGTAATGGATGGGGAAACTGGGAGCCTACGTCATTCGAGCTGCGACTGCTACACAACAGAAGGCGATCTGCTCTCCCTTGTTGAGTGCAGCGAGGAAGAGAAACGGGAGTGCCAACAAAGCTGCGATGCAGACTTTGGGAACGGAAAGAGTGTGAGCTCGATGATATGTAGGGCCCCTGCAAATAGCGATAAAGGAGTGTCCTTCTGTTCTTGCATCCCGATATGAAGGTACAAACAAACTAAGATAAACTCTTGCAATGGCTACATGGAAATAATAAATCAGTGCTTCTAATAATGATGCGCTCGGCTCTGTGGACATTTCGTGTACAGTTTAGCAATTTAAAGAATTGAGATTTACGTAGCTTGTCCTGACGAATAGGAATCAGGTATTATACAAACAGGTACAAACGAGTTGACCTGTCTGTACCACTCAGGTCAGCTTCAGTTAAATAGCAGTTTCACTGCAACCAGACAAGTTTCTAGTGATAATCATTGTTAGACTTCGAATCTGAATTAATTGAAAAACCACGTTTAAATCATAAATCCGCTTCTATACTGAAAGATAAACGTACATGTGTAACAAAAGGGATGAAACGAAGATGAAAACAGGGGTCCAAATTCGTTGCTACACGTAGGCAAACAGGGAGAAGATGAAGATTTTTAGGTCTAAGGACTAAGCTAGCCTAGTGTGGGTCTAACCTAATCCAGACGGTCCGCCTTAGGGAAAGTAGTTATCAAGAGGACAGCTACGATGCTTGACTGCCACCCACGGATCGGTACCAGGGATCCGCACAGACAAATAGAAGCTTAAAGTGGGAAAACCGTCGCACTCAAAAACACAAGACCAGGGCTCCGTATGCGGGCTTCCTTCGGGCTCACTATTAAAAGTCCACGCTTCAGTCTCAGCACGATCCCACGGCTGATAGCAGTTACAGTAGGTTACCAACGAATGCTCAGGCTCTACAGGGGAACTGCCTTCGTGAACTAAGAAAACCATGCTAAAGCTGTACTGATGATGACACTCCGAACACTGACGGAACGGCAGGCTAAGTTCGTTTTCTGATTCACTAGTATCACTAAAATCGCTAACGTTTCCCTCTTCTTCACCGTAGATAAACTGAACGGGCTCCAGACTGAGTCGTGTAGTGTATCTAGAATTCGTCGACTCAGCGGTTATCCTATCCAACTTAGCACCAACTACAACGACTTAAGCTCTGATCCTAATAAACTACTTACTGTATCAAATTACCTCACAACAGCACAGATACAGGATCAATTACACTACAAATCTATTGCAAAAACTGACGCTGCTGGAATCCGTTCACCGCTTATCTACCAAACCCGAACTACTATAATCAGTCAAAGGACCCTGCTCCAAAGCCTAGAGGAGAACTATAACTGAACTATAACTATTACTATAACTATAACTATAACTATAACTGAAACGTAAGAAGTTTTGGTTAGATTAGCCATATTAGCCTACTGATGCCCCCCGCACACACACACAAACGGGCCTCTACCTAGCTGTCCCGCAACAGCATAATTAGTAAAAGTCAAGCTCGCAACAACCCAACTTCAGACAAAACTTCATTTTAAATACTTTTCCCAATAATTCATGTCTTAACTGTGGCAAGTATTGACGAAACAATCACAAAGGCAATCAGACACGTTCATTTCACAGATTAAATTCCATTCGATTTCCATTTTCCAGCAGAATCCAATATCGACTGATCGAAACTCATTGAAAGCAAAAACTGTTCGTACATATTTAACCCTTTTAGCAAGAGTGCATAATTGCACTATTATTAAGGTGGTGATTCCTTTTGGGCACATATTGTTGTTTGGCGGCGTAAATCAAGATGAAATTTGAGGAAACTTTCCGAAATAAGTTCTTATAGCGTTCTAACACCCTCCGCGCAGTCCCGATTCAAAAATTCGAGATTTCCGGTCAGAGTGGTTTTTCCTAATTTCTGAACGTTTGACAGCTGCTATACAGTTATGACCATATTCATTCGAAAGAACTCATTGTGTTTCACATTTTTGCTTTTCAAAGTAAGTTTCTAGCTTTTCTCTACTGTGAGATATAGCCGATTTTCCTGTTTTGGCGTCGAAAACTTGTCATTTGTGCAGAAATCAAATTATCCAATATTTCTTGAACTACGCAAGCCGTAAAATCAAACTAAGGGCGTCGATCTGAAGGTCTCACGGGGACAAATTATCCGACGCATGATCGTCTTCCAACTGCTATCCTGTAGGCTGCTCGCTGCTACCATAATAAATGTAGTTTTTGCAAAAACACGACCAATTTTTTTCCAAAGATGGTGGAGCATTCACCATGCAAGCTGGAGGGCTGCTACTGAATAAATGTGTTCTGCACAAATATACCCAGGGACGATTTTTTAGTTGCCCCGATTGCTGCTTTCTAGCTAAAGTAATCGCTTGACAAATTTGAAAAAAGTAGGCAAAATACAGGTTACGCACACATTTCAGCTTATTTCTCTATAACGAAGAGCGATTTCACAATAAATAAAAAATCGTCCCCAGCTATTTGATGGAGGCATCGAATGATATAACCGATGTCTCGCGAAAAAATTTACTTTGGTCTGCAAAAATTCTGGAAAATTATATTTCTTCTAAAATGTGTTAAAAATATTTTAGAAAAGCAACATTTGTTTCGTGGCATGCATTAAAAAGAGAAAATGTTAAGCTACATTTTGATATAAAAATGGCTTCTTAACTCCAAGTAATGAATGAGTAATAATGGTGCAAACTTTATGTAACCAAAGGGAATCACCACCTTAAGAAGAAGAGCATTTGGTGGGGGGGGGGGGGGTAGCCAGAAAGAGGTCCCCGTCTGGTGGGGGGTAGCCAACAGCCAATCAGATTGCAGAAACTCCCCCTCCGTTTGGTGGGGGGGGGTAAAGCAGAGGAATACGGTAGTTTTTGTTTTATTCGAAAATGGGTCACCGTTTGGGGGGGGTCGCTCAAGCAGGCTAAGTTTTGCTCATTCTGATTGGCTGTCGGCGACCCCCCCCCAAACGGGGACCACTTTTTGTGACCCCCCCAAACGGGGACCTCTTTCAGCGACCCCTCCCCCCAAACGGGGACCACTTTCGGCTACCCCCCCCCACCCGGGGACCACTTTCGACTACCCCCCCCCACCAAAAGGAGGGGGCCCTCCAGTGGCTTACTCTTCTTCTAATATATAGGAGAAAATCATGGACTCTTGCATTTAGTTTATTTTGAAGCCGCTTATTACTCGGATAGATTGTTTAAAGACGTGGTTTTTGGTCATGTCGTGTACTAAACTGCGCTCATTGGTTGGCACGCCGGCCGATTTGAGCTGAAATACGAATATAGTATTTTATTGAATAAATCCAAGTGACAAAATATTCATTTTTTTACATATGTGAAGGGCCTGTACATTTCTGTATTGCTATAGGCTTCCGCAAAATGTGGCAATATAACGTGTTGGCAAAAGCCTGCTGTTCAAAGTTATTCATTATAATTAAGTACCATGTCATTTATGTTACATGGCAGCTTGTGAAGCCTATTTAATACAGTAGTAATTTGCTCATCTTTTTGGACACGTTCGTAAATCGTAACTTTGTTCAACTCAAAGCATTTCCAAAGATCTGGTCGTATCAGGCTCAGGTGACCAGATACGGAGGGTGCAGTCGAACACGGACAAACACGGATCTATTCGGCAGAATGAAGATTATGGAAGCTACATACTTGCACTGTATCAATGGCAAAATAATAGGCTACACGACACATTTCCGATTACGGGATTTGGAATATGTATCAAAACGAATTAAACTGGAGCTTTGATCGTGGCTACACAGAGGCAGACAGCAAGAATATGAAAAAAGCTAGCCTGGTTAGTTAGGCTTAGAGATTTCGGCCTTAATGTTTCAAGCATATTGCAGGCTTATAGCACTAGGGAGCACCGAGTGTCTCACTCTTGCTTCCTATAATAAACTCCTTACACATATTACTGCATATTGCACATAAAATCACACACGAACATGAACACCCACGCACCGAACCAAACTGCACCCTGACTAAATGGCTGATAAAGCATCCAAAAACTTAACATAGCATACACTCCTGCTTGTATCTGATGAAAGAGGGAGCAGATTCCTAGTGACAACAAAAGTATACATAATACGGACGTTTACGTATCCGTCAATGAAATATCATTTACTTTCATTCTTGACAGTACATAAAGCTTAAACTAATATTAAGCTTTGCGATCAGTTGCTTTACGGACCGCACTTGAACTCCAGGTTTGTGACAGCAACACACTTGTAGTCATCCTTTGCTATCGGACTTCTTATGTAAATGTTTCCTTCCAGTATCTGCTGATCCGCATCAGCGTAGTCAAAGGACAGGCTTACTTTCTCAAAATAATCATTGGAACTTTCGTAGTCGATTTCATACGATTGGATTTGGAGAGTTTTGTCCACAGACACTTTAAATACGTACCATGCCCTTTCGCCAAATTCAAGTTTGTGTTGATACCAGTCCGGGGGCAGCGTCACGGAGCCCAGGGCCTCCTCTCCATAATACGGGATGCCCGGGCTATAAAATAAAAGTCCGTCAAAACCGTTAGGGAGAGGAACTTCAGACGAATGCCCCGAAAGCCGGGTTTACACTATCAAACTTCCTTTCTTCTCACTTTAACACATATCGGATGAATGGAACAAATATCAGAACAACCATTTTTTATCAGACCAGTTGTTTACAGGGTCCATCAATCGTTAAACGAGGAAGGAGTTTGCGAACTGATCGAAAGCGGTACAATTCGCCGTTTCGTCTGCTGACATCAGACGGAATTACCATTTTTGCACAAAAACTCTCTTGTCAGAGCTGAGGGAATTTCGCCTTACTTATTTGCAACAATTTTTAAGCAACATAGTCCAACAAAGGTTTGACAGTGTAAATCCCGTTTTAAAGAGTGTCCAGCTTTCTGATTAATAATTTTCATTCATTAACTACATAGGAATCAAAACATTCTCCGAATTTAGGAGTGAGGACCATATCACCGCTTCAAATCTTCTATCTGAATTTAATTGTTATTAATTAATTTGAAGCAAACTCCTAAGAAGTGCAGTATTCAAGCTGCACAACGAGTTTGGGCCAGGCTGCAAAGTTAAGGTGTTGGTAACCTTTTGTGCTTTGATGTATCGAAAAGCTATAACTTTCGCAACTTTGGGAGTTGGAAAGAGCTTTATACATCGTTTTAAAGCGTATATTCACATGAGCTTACGAAACTAGCAAAATTAACAACTAGCAAAGTAGTGAGAATGGGTTGCCGCTGCATTTTCCGTTTATATATAGCTAGATCTCCCAAAAGAGGCACTTTTATGAGCCAGTATAGGCTGATTCGTGTAGTCCATATCATAGATATCATTCGACTACCATATTGAATATTAAATTTCTCAAAACACTTAGTTGTAAATCGAAACATTTTTGCATCTCTGGTTGGGAGAGGGCGGCTCCCAGTTTATCCACTGCCCACATGTGTACTAATACTGTTTGTTGTTCGTGCGTCTTGTTAGAGTTAGAGACTAACGGACACATCAGAGAAAGATCGATTTATTCGCAGCATGCCAAGTCAGCACATACCTACGTATTTGCCTAGTATAGTATTAGATCACACATTGCTCTAATAGCTACTTTCCCAATACTCCCACTTAGCTATTAGGGCAAGTAGTGTCCTTCACATAGTGTCCTTCACATGAACTTGACTTGAATTGCAGTTTTCTGTTTATTCTGTTACTTCAGCATCGAAGTAGGCAAATGTAGCAGCTCCCACTGAAGATCAAAACTGTTCGAACTTGCTTGCTGCGTTCTCCTTTCACAGTGTCACGACGCTTTATCTTTGTGTGTCCCAGTTCCCGGTTTCTTCATGACCTACACTTTTTACTTTGGCCACTCTGTTTCGATTCATCAATCTGTTGGCTTCATGTTCTTTCATCAGTACATTTCCGAAATCACAAGGATTCCATCTCAATAAAATGCACCATTGTCACAGTCCAATATTTTACCATGGCACGGGAACCTGCACTTGTAGATTCTACCCCGATACCACCATTCATGCCTGGAGTTTCCACGAGCCTGGATATCTTTGTATCCGTTCATTACCACCTCGGTGGTCAGCTGTACACAACAGCCCTACACTTTGTTACAGTAAACTGCATGAATGCTCTGCGACGTCCCAATGTAATTAAGATGAAACCAAGCACAGAAATGTCATATACGACCAATCAGTAAATGAACAAAATTCGACCTTTTGAAAACGTTGCATTCTTTCCATTAAATGCAGCAACCAACACGTAGGCAACTGTCCCTGGCCTCACGCCATTGTTGCTGGTCCGGCAACCACCGAAGTACCACTTTAGCAAAATTAAAGATTGGGAAAGGCGTGGGCTGGGCCCATAACCTGTTAAAGTTAGAGACTAACGGACACATCAGAGAAAGATCGATTTATTCGCAGCATGCCAAGTCAGCACATACCTACGTATTTGCCTAGTATAGTATTAGATCACACATTGCTCTAATAGCTACTTTCCCAATACGTCTGCTGTAAACCATCCTATTTAAGTGTAAAGCGCGCTCTTACAGTACCCTAGGGCTAATCCAGCAGATGTAGTTTTTCCTCTTCTGTACTCCCAAGAGCTTTCTACATTTGTTCCAGACAGGACACGTACTCCTGGCTCACATCCAAGCGGCACTTTTTCCGAAGAGTCACAGCAGGTGTAGGTGTAGTATATACTTGGTTGAGTGATGTTGACAAACACAGGACGCAGGATCAAATAGTAGACTAAAATTCAACTTTCATTTAAAGTTTCATTTAAAAACCGGCTGTCATCATTCCAATTTTCGAAGGTTATACTCAGAAACTACTTACGTTTGTAACAATTTAAGCATTGACCTTTAAAGAACTACTTGTTCCTCCTTAAGGTGGTGGTACCCCTTTGTGCGGTTTTTGATATACTATAACCAAGAGTCCATGACATTCTTCTATATATTAGAGGAAGAAGAGTAAGCCACAAGAGGGCTTCTCTTCGTGGCATTGCGTAACGGTGTTCCGACCACAATACGCGAATGCTTCCCCTTTGGTAGGGGGGTCGACAAGCATACTTCCTTCGTTTTGGGGGGGAGCCAAAAGGGGCCCCCATTTGGTGGGGGGTAGGCAGAATGGGGTCCCCGTTATGGGGGGGGGGGCTGTAGCCAAGTCAGGCTAAGATTGGCTTTTTTTCTTATACGTAACTCCAAACCTGCTCTGATTCTGCTTCAAAACTTCTGATCATTTTCCAACATTTGCTTTTAGTTTACCCTCACCTTTTCAACCACCTCGGCTTTGAGTTTTGAGTCACTCCGAAACAGTTCCGAGTTACCACCGAGACAACTCCGGGCCAACACCGAGTATACTCTGAGCTAACACTGAGTATACACTGAGCATACGCCGAGTTTACACCGGGCTTGCACAGAGTTGTCTGAGTAATGTTGGGTAATATTAGAGTAATGCTAACCAATGTCAAAGAACACGGACTAAGTTAAGTTTTTATCGATTCACAGTACTCGAAATTAGTCATGTCTAGATTGGAGGGCCAATTCGATGCCACCGCTTCGAGTACCGTGAATCGATAAAAACGGGAATTAGTCCGTGCTCTTTGACATTGGTTAACATTACTTCCCAACTTCACTCAGACAACTCTGTGCAATCCCGGTGTAAGCTCGGCAAAACACAAGAAACTAACCAATGGAAGATAACTCTACCTCTACGCGATCCTTTGGGAGGAGCACAGGGCAAACTGAACTTGTTTGAAAGTTTGAAGATGTAATTTCCGGTTAGAGCAGTTCCCAAGGTAGTCGCAGATAACAAAGCCAACAGTTTGAGTAGAGGTCGTGATTCAATATACATGTTGATTCATGACAGAGTATATAAGTATGATCAGAAAGTTTGCTGTGAAGGTGATCAGAAGAATATTGATCCAGAACAAGATGCAAAGGCTTTTCTCTTTAATTTCGGCTCCAAGCTTTCAACTATCTGAAATTTCTACACAACTCATTGTCAGCAGCCTCTACAGGCTGTGCATATAAATCAGATAATGCACAGTGTAGCGTGCGTATAACTAAGTTATACGCAAGCTGCACGCTAGCTGTCCCTAATCTAAGTTGCTGAAGCATACAGTTTCCTGCATGCTTCAGCAGTGTGTACAGCAGAGCTCCAAACCAGACAGCTCTGCTTTTCACCAAAAAAGGCCTCCCACCCGCGGCAATTTACTGTCAGGTTTCCTTTAAAATTGCTTGAACTTATGTTTTATGGTTTATGGTTTACTGGCAAGCTTCATTCGTTGCTTGTTTCGTTGTATATGTACTTTACGGTTTACATTCATTACCGAGAATTGCTTAACCGAGAATTGCTTTAGCGAGAATTGCTTAAGCGAGAATTGCAAAAGCGAGAATTTGCTTTACCGAGAATTTGCTTAACTGAGAATTTGCTTTACCGAGAATTGCTTAACCCAGAAAATATCTAAAACCGCATGTGTAAGTACATATACGTGTGAACACGAAGCATGCAAGAATTCTGGAACCTAGGGTTAAATTGTAAAAAAGCAAAAATGTTAAAAACATTTGGCGATACTAATGCAGACGCACACCTGAGCGTAACTTTCGCAAAACTTAACCGATTAAGTTCCAATTTGGTATGAATGCATTTGAACACATTTCTGATCGATCTGCAGCAAAATTTTAAAATTTTAAAAAATTTAAATTTTTAAGTTTTTTAAGGGGGGACCAAGGGGAACTAAAAAATTTTTTGTCTCCGATTTTACTGAAAAGTTGCATATAAGGTTTTTCTGGGTCGCTGAACACGAATCTGAAAGCCGTTTTTCGATCCAGCTTTTCGCTAGCTCAGTATAAGCTAAAGTTTTAAGCTTAAATGTAAGCTTACATTTAGCTACCGAAACGCTGTATCGAAAAACGTTTTTCAGATTCGTGTTCAGCGACCCAGAAAACCCCTATATGCAACTTTTCAGCGAAATCGGAGACAAAAAATTTTTTAGTTCCCCTTAGAAAACTTAAAAATTTAAATTTTTTAAAATTTTGCTGCAGATCGATCAGAAATGTGTTCAAATGCATTCACACCAAATTTGAACTAATTCGGTTAAGTTTTGCGAAAGTTACACTCAGGTGTGCGTCTGCCTTAGTATCGCCAAACATTTTTACAGGTATTAACAGTGGCAAAATTTCGGACTTCTTAACAGTTGTTTTACACTTTTAAACACCACTTTTTTACACTTTTAACACCTTTTTACACATTTTAAACACTTTTTAACACTACTTTTTCAGAATTTTTAAATTTTTTTCAGCATTTTTTAAATTTTTACAGCTACTAGTACCGCCAATCATAAAAATAGTATTCCAAATAGTACAAATTGCAGACACGGTGCTTTGTATGCGTGAAAATTGCATTAAACGTACAGGGAGGCTAGCTGTGATTAGACCATGTTGAGTTTTCTGGAAATACATTTTGGATTAGTAAGCTCTCCACTGTAACGCAGTTGCAATGGTTTCTCAATTCTCTTCCTACAACATGTTCAGAGCTTCCATTGAAAATTTAGAATTTTTGCAAGATGGAATCTTTAACTGGTCAAGGACAGTTAGCGAAAACAAGGACAAAGAAATTTAGACAAAGAAATTTATTGAAACGTAATGGGACAGTATTTGAAAATCAAAAGTTTCTAATCCAAAATTTATAAATTTTTGAAAGTTATTATAAGTACCAGACAATAAGTTTTGTAATAGATTTTTACCTAAACCGAACATTCTCATTATTTCAATTGAAAATGCTGTTGATTTCCTAATTTCCCTGAAATAATCCACCACTTAAATGGCAAAAAGAAACACGAATATACAGTTTCTCAATCCGCGGGATGGAGGATTGCTTGCAATTAACAAAATTCTTGGTCAATTGTCAAAATAAATAAAAGAGGACTAATAGCCTTAAGCCCGGAAGTATGATTACGAACAGATTATTGCCCATTTATTGCTAGTGTGAATAATGTAAGAATTGACAGCAATATTGCTGTCAACCAGCAATCTCAGCTAGGACTATAAGTATACTTTATAGCACACCTTAGCGTGCATTCAGTGATTTATACGCATGCCGTGTGGGAAGCTCCGAGTGTGGGGCACGAGGGCCACGCACGAGGGCTTCCCATACTACGTACGCAGTAGAAATTAGTGAACAACGCTAAGGTATGTTGTAAAGTACTTATACAACGATTCAACCTCTCATTAATTGATGAAACCTAACTCATTTATGTTGCAGCTGACAGCTAAGTTTAGACAAATTTCAACATGAAGTGGCAGCAACTCATTGCTTGCCATGGCTGGGAGGCATACTTTTGGTGTTCAGCAGAGCTGTCTAGGTTGGAGCTCGGCTGTACACACTGCTGTAGCATGCAGGCAACTGTATGCTACAGCAATTTAGATTAGGGACCGGCTTCCCAGCGTGCAGCGTGCGTATAACTCAGTTATACGCACGCTGCACTGTGCATTATCTGATTTATGTGCACAGTCTTTACATAGGAAAAGTGCAAAAGAGTTGTATAAGCAAAAATTTGCCTGGACACATCTGTCAGCTGCAACATAAACAAGTAAGGTTTCATCAATTAAGGATAGGTGTAATCGTTGTATAATATAATATAATACTGCTTGCGCTTTTGAGTTTTAATACACAAGTATACAGCGAGTGAGCATACTCCGTTTCGAGTGGATACCAATTTGCGGCGTGGGGGTCATCCGTTAGCGTTGTAACGCAGGAGGCTGACACATGGTCAGTCTTTCGCTATTTACGGCTATTAGTAAACTCTGGCCAATACCAGGCTTGCTTAACTGCGAGCATCTGCCAACGAGTCATGTAGCTCCACCTATAGGCTAGGGATAGGATTGGTTGGGGACCTCCTTCGGAGCTACATGTTTGGAACACCCAAGCTTGACTGCGCTTTTCCTGGGAGGGGGTTATCTCCCTTCAGTGTTGGGTTTTTTCTCTTGACGTGATCACTTGTGTTCTCTCTATTCTCTCTGTATCTCCTGTTTATAATTTGTCCCATAGGGGTTTTTTCCAGTGAACTGTATATTGACACTATAGTGGAATTGTACATTTCAGCACAATCGGGGTTTCATCCAAAAATTTTGGAAGATACCTATTGCCCTGAAATATCCAGTAATAAAAGAATCAGCTAGAAAAGGATGCCGTCATAGAAAAAGTAGAAAAAGCAGATTGGGTACATCCTTTCGTTGTTGCTACGAAGCCCAACGGCAAGTTAAGAGTATGCTGTGATTTACGACAACTAAACAATGTGATTGCTGACGACAAATGTGTTTTCGACCGCTGCTAGCTGTGAACACAGCCGGATCTCAACTGACAAATTTAATCAACTGAGCTCCTTACTCGTTACGTTACATTTTATACAACTAGCAACATCCCACTATAATCAGTCTAAATGTAGAACTCCTCAAGCGGAGGACCATATCGCAGATACTACATTTGTCCCTTTCTATAAAACGAACCTAAATAACAAAACAACCACACAAATCAGTCACACCTCCCACACTACATCTCCCCAACCAATATTTAAAGAATATTTTTAAAGTACAACTATTTCGGTGTTCTCATGTTCTTCATCTTTACCATTGTCACTGTCATGGTTGACTGTATTGATTCGCTTCACAGCCTGACGGCATACCCGTGCGAAGTGACCCATCTTGTGGCAAGTTTTGCATTCCCGCCCATAAGCTAGACATTTCCTGCTTCGGCTTGCGTGATCCAACGAACCGCAACCACCGCATCTCTTCTCGGGTTTGTAGCTCAAAACTGATTCGTCTGTCGAAGAACCAGAGCTGCAGCGCTTTCTGGCAGCACTGGACTTGTTGTGCTCCTGGCTCCGCGAAACTTTGTGAGCTGCATGGCGATGAACCTGGTTCACTTGATGGGACGACTTCGACAACGCCTTGGCTTCATCATCAGACCTTTCAAACTGACGGCACAGATTCACAGCTTTGACAAGGGTCAGGTCGGATTCCAGTAGCAATCTTGTCTGTACCTTTGGAACAGCGACAGCTTCAACTATTTGGTCCCGGATCATTTCTTCTTCCAATTCTCTGTCTCGGAACGCGTACTCAGAAGCCAGGCTTCGTAACTCAGTATACCATGCTTTCGAAACACTCACCCGACATCCGTCGACGCTGACGAAACCGGAATCTGCTGGCAACCACGTTCACTCTCGGTTGGAAGTGATCTTCCACTGTCTCCAGGACTCCATCGTAGGTAAGATCGCCTCCATCAGGATTAACTACTGGCGTTAGTGTATTGTACACTCGCTAACCTTCGATGCCGAGGCAACTTAGGAGGACAATAATCTTCCTTCTTTCGCCAAAGTTGGCACCGACCGCGATAAGATAGTTCTCAAAGATAGGGCGCCAGTTCCTCCACTGAATCGGGGGCTCACCGGGGCAAGGAAGAAACGGTGGCGGACAGGGGATCGTCTCCATAGGGTTGTTCTGACACCCTCGTCGCCAAAATGTTGTGACCGCTGCTAGCTGTGAACACAGCCGGATCTCAACTGACAGATTTAATCAACTGAGTTCGTTACTCGTTACGTTACATTTTATACAACTAGCAACATCCCACTATAATCAGTCTAAATGATATAACTATATAACTCCTCAAGCGGAGGACCATATCGCAGACTACAAAATGTCCTCTAACCGGCGTTGAAGAAAGTTTGCACAAACTGCAAGGATTTTCAATAAAATAGATTTAAAGAAAGCATACGTTCAGTCAAAGTTGGATGAAACGAGTCGCAATTATACTTCATTCCTGACAGAGAATGGACTGTACCGCTACAAGAAGACGCTAATGGGTGACCGCAGCCAGTGCCTTTCCGAGAACCATGGAAATGATGTGGACTGGAGTTGACGGGATTATCTTTTTTCAGAAAGACATCCTGTTTTTGGATCGATCCAAGAACAACACGATGCAAGATTGCGTGTCGTTCTGAGTAAATTGGAAAGGGCCAATGCCAGAGTGAAAGCCAAAAAATGCTAATTCAACAAAGACTCAATAAAGAGCTCAAAAGATTCCAAGGCATTTGTCCTTACTGCTTACGATTCGTGACAAACTTTTTTACTATTTTTACTGTCTGAGAGATTTGGCAGCCACGGCCACAAAGCAAATCGTGTGGTTCCCAGAATGTGGGAATGCCTATGAACAGCCAAACAATATGATAGTGTCTGCCCCAGCGTTGACATCTTTTGACACTTCTGCTGAAACTAAAGTGTTGGCAGATGAATCAGATGTTGGACTGGGAGCCGTATTAACTCAGGTTCAGAGAGGTGCTGAAAAGATTATTGTTTTTGCTTCAAGCACTCCATCTGCCCCCGAGAAAAGTTACTCGGTTAGCGGAAAAGAAGCTTTGACAGCAATATGGGCTTGCGAACATTGGCACGTCTACTTGTTTGGTAGATCCTTCATCCTACGAACAGATCATCAGGCAGTTTCGACGTTGTTGACCTGTCCAAAAGACAGAGAAAGACGAGCACTGCGACTGCCAGTACGATTATAAAGTTTAATAGAAGCTTGCTTTCGAGAATACAGTTGCTGATTAACTATCTGGACTGGAAAATGAAACCAACGATGCAATGAAGATGAGCCATATGACCTAATAATGAGTCTTGCGGAAGAAACCACCGCCTTAACGCTAGAAGATTTGCAGCAATCCGGCAAATGATTTTGACTATTTCAAAAATAACAGACAACGTATCATCAGGTTTGCCATAACTTTCTAATATGTCCGACACTTTTGTAGAATACACCAAGAAAAGGAAGTAAACGATGGCTATCAAGCGGATCCACGAAGGATACAAGCATTTATCCTTCGCGAATCCGCCTGCTAAGCCGCGTTTACTTGATTTCTTTGATGTAAATCCTGTTGTTATCTCTACGGAGATCCGCGGGCTACTGCAGTGATCTTTCTGTGCATAGCAGAGCCAGAGAGGTTTTGATAAAACCTTCTCTGGCTATGTTGCAGCACAGATAGAGCCGAGCTGGCTGTACTTCTTTGGACAACCAGGCAGGAGCTTCAGGGAATCTCACCTATTTCGGACTGCTTTTTCCTTAGTGACAGCAGGAAGGCATTTTTCACTTTTTATAAGATACGACAGGATTTGTTCATATGGAAGCAGTGTGTAGCTAAAGATGAAGTTAAAGTTGTACTCCCACCATCTCTTCAGAAAAAAGCAATACGTTTGCTCACTAAAATCATCCGCCATCGTCAAAACAAAAAAGACACTTCGACAATGCTACTGGTGGGCAAAGACGAAGAAGATGTAGAACAATACATTAAGCACTGTTATGCTTGTCAATTAGGTGTTAAGACTGCCAACCTACTTCCTACGCCGGTCGAACCTGCACCAAGTACCATGATGAAAAACCATTGATTAAAGTAGCTACTGATTTGGTTGGTCCATTCACCAGTGCTGCGAGTGGTAAACAATTCCTGGCAGGAGCTCCAGGGAATAGTTCTGCCTTGATTTCATCAGTGTCTGCTTTATCTCATTAATTTGTTGCTATTATTATCGGATCCTTCAACGCTTGCCTCCATCCAGCCAGTGCCTGCTGCAGTTTGAGCCACTATGGCTCATGCCCAGCCTGATCCGGCACTCGATGCCACTGGAAACGCTGAACGGGAAGATGATGGATCAAATCAGTTCACTCAATCAACGGACGCTGTGGAAAACTCCAGGAAAGAGGTACTGCTCCGTACTTGCTATCTCGCGATACCAGACGAGCTTGTTAATGACTCTACCCAAAAATTGGTCCAACGTTTGGAAGAATCTAACGGGAGGGACAGGACCCCGGATTTTGTGCGGCGCGCGGGAAAATTTCATTTGAAATTGATCTACGGCGGAAAGGGTCTCCGGGACCGGATTTTGCAAGAGGGAGTCAAAATGGGAAATATCCTGGTGAATCTGGAGATGCCGAAGGAGGAGGAGCGAATGCACCTCCACCTTCGGTCCATCTATCTGTACAACGTGCCCATTACCGATTCCGAAGAGCATCTGGGCAGGTGGCTGGGCTCCTTGGGCTTTCAGGTCGCCTCCCCATTCAAATGGACCTACTATAAGGCGGAAGATGGGCGGCGGACATCCATCAGGGACGGGGGCCGCTCCGTGGTGGTCAAGGTTGGGAACGGGCAGTCCATCCCCGGGTACGCTGCCTATACGCCGGAGGGGACCAGTCATCAGATCAGGGTTCAGCTTTGGTACCCGAACTGGGGCAACTGGTGCAACAGGTGCTTCGGTTCGGGACACTACCGGAGGGAATGCCAAAATTCGGAAGCGATTCCCAGGCCCCAACCCAGGAGGAGTTATCCCCCCGCAGGTGGGAATTGCCCCAAGCTGGCCATGAGGAAGGGGATCCCGCGGATTCCCAGGGGTCCACTTCCCAAACGGAAGAGGAAGGAATGGAAGTCCTGGGCGCGGTGGAGGCCACGAAGCGGACAGCAACGGCTGTAGAGTCAATGGACCAGTCCCAGGCGGAAGTGGCGGAGGGCTATTCCACGGCCGAAGAGGAGGACTTCCAGGACGGGGATTCGACGATCGTCGCGATCTCCCAGCCGGAACAGCCCTACGACTGGATCGGCCTCATGCGGGCCAAAAACGAACTCTACCGGAAGAAATACGGGCGGAAGACGGTGTCCTTCTTCACGAGGAGGTATCCTTATAGTAACCACTATGGGAATGCTCCTTTCCAGATCAATGGACACACTTTCAAGACGAATGAGCACCATTTCTTCTGGAGGAAGGCTCAGTTCCTGGACAAAAAGGAGGCCGCGGCGAAGATCCTGATAACGGACAATCCAGGCGAGGTAAAGCACATGGGGGAACGGATCCACGGCGAGCCGGAACTAGAGGAACAGTGGGAACAGACGGAGAAGTTTCGGGCAATGTGGGAAGGACTGAAGGCCAAATTCAGTCAAAATTCGGACGTGAGACTGGCCCTCCTCATCACCGATGGTCATCGTCTGGTAGAGGCCAATCCCTCGGACGTGGTCTGGAGTTGTGGCTTCGGGGTCAACGATCCCAAGGCCTCCAGTCCCGAGCTCTGGAGAGGCCAAAATATCCTGGGCGACATGCTCACCATGCTCAGGATAAAGATGCTCCGAGTGCCAGAAATCGTGGAAGAATTGGAGCAGCACAGGCGAGGCGGGGCACAGAAGCGCCCATTGGATGAAGAATCTGGAAGCGGAACCGATGAGAAACGAGTGAAATAATTCTCATTCTCCCTTCCCCCCTCCCCCCTTTTTTTGTTGAATGGCGCCTCTAAACATGACTAGCATAAATGTAAATGGGCTGAAACAAAATTCAAAAATTGAACAACTTTTCAATTTGATAAAATCAAAGGATATAGCTTTTATTCAAGAATCAAATTTCACAGCAAAACATACTTATTTTGACAAGGTTTTTGCACCGAAATTTAAACTTTTCTACTCTTTTACGGCTAGTCAAGGCGGAGGAGTCATTGTTTTAATTAACCACAAAATTGCAGGTTTATTTGATCAGGTTTTGGATCTGGAAGGGAGATTACTTTGTATAAGCGCAAAAATTGGAAAGCAGAAAATTTTCTTAGCAAACATCTATGCTCCGGCTAATGATCAAAAGCGAATGCCTTTTTTCAAAAATTTACTGAAAATTTTAGAAAAGAAAATTCGAGACCATGACTCTTTTTTCATGGCCGGAGACTTCAATTTTGTAGAAAATCCAAATTTAGATAGAAATTCGACGGTTGTTTCTACTTATAAAGCCAAAATTGGACACAGAGAATTTAGTCAAATTTCGCAAACTTTTAATTTAATTGATGTTTTTCGACTGAAATATGCAAATAAGAAGGAATACAGTCATTTCAACCGAAGTCAAGCCTGTGCCAGCAGACTTGACAGACTGTATATGTTTAGCAGACAAGCAGGAGCCTGTCTCTCAATTGGCTATGATCCAGTTCATTTCTCGGATCATAGCGCACTAAATTTCAAAATTTCAGAAAATATATGGAGCCAGCCTAGAGGACGCTCCTATTGGAAAATAAATATAAATTGTTTGCAAGATTTAATGTTTGAACAAGATTTTATGGAAGTTTTGTGTGAAGGTTAGCAGAAACTTGAAGATTCCTCCGATTCCGAAATAATTTCGGAATGGGAGAATTTTAAAGAGCAGATGCAAAATTTGTTCAAATTTTATGCTAAATTAATAGCTCAAAGACGAAGAGAAGAGAAAGAAATTTTACAGAAAGAGCTACTTTTGGCCCAACAAATTCTTAACTGGACTGAGGTAGACAGGGTCAAAAAGCGAATTCGAAAATTTGAACTCGAAGAAATTGAAAAACACTAGGGAGGGTTCGCAGGAAGGAAGAATTATGTGATAGTTACACAATTCTTCAAGCGAAGAAAATTGAGAAAATTGAAGGAGAAAAACGATATTTTTATGCGCTAAAAACAGAAACGGGAGAAACTGTTACTGGAAACAATAATATTTTGGGGGAAATGAGAAATCAATATTCAAAATTGTTCACTAGTGGCGGAATTGATCAAGCAAAAGCTGATCAATTCCTAATTTCTACGGAGGCTAAAATTCCAGATGTTTCGTTTCCTGCCTTAGAAAGCGAAATATCTGCCGAGGAAGTTGCAAATGCAATCAAACAATTTGCAACTGGAAAAGTTCCGGGGAAAGATGGACTCACAATTGAGTTCTATCTTTCAATAATTGAGGTAGTCGCTCCATGGCTGGCTAAGGTCTACAACCATAGTCTGGCCCGGGGGCAATTACCAAAAGATATGTACATGGGGATCATATCACTTTTATACAAGGGTAAGGGAGACAGGGACGACCGGAAAAACTGGCGGCCTCTGAGTATGTTGAACGTTGATTACAAAATTTTGGCCAAAGTTCTAACCAATAGGTTAGCGGGGGTCATGAAATTTCTTATTCGAAACACTCGAACTTGCGGGGTTCCAGGAAGAGACATTAGAGACGGAATTTTGACCTTATTGGGGATTTTGGATTACGCAAAACACAAGGGAAAACCTTGTGTTTTCTTGTCGGTGGACCAAATGTCCGCTTTCGATATGGTGGAGTGGGAATTTTTGAGAAAAGTTTTGGAAAAATTTGGGTTTGGGCCAAAATTTCGAGAATCAATTTAATATATAAGGAAAATTTTGTCCAAAGTTCTTTGCTAGTGAACGGGTACCTCTCGATCCCGTTCATGCTAGGTCGAGGGATCCGGCAAGGATGCCCTTTATCTCCTCTTTTATATGTTTTGTGCAACGAAACTTTCCTAAATTTTGTTAGAAAATCAAATTTGGTTCGAGGCATACCAATTTTGGGTCGCGAGGCAAAGGTCGTTGCCTACGCAGATGACACAAATTTTACGGTGAGAGATTTCAGATCAGTTATGGAAATTCTTAAATTCTATGAAATTTATGAATCTGTTTCGGGAGGAAAGTTAAAGGTTGAAAAAACTCAAATTTTACTGTACAACGGGGTTTTGGAGGCCAATGTGCCACCTGAATACAGGAAATTTCTCAGTAAAATAATCAAGGTTTTTGGAGTTTACATCAGTGACCAAGGACTCAAAAACTCAAAAACAGATGACGTTTTTAACGATTTAATTACGAATTTGACCAGAGCAATACCACCTATAAAAGTTTCTGCCTATGGGAAAGTAACCGGATTAATGACTTACTTTTTGTCCACTCTCTGGTACACAACTTGGTTTGTGTCACCAGAGAGTGACAAAATTAAGCAAATCATGAATTTAATGTCAAAATATATTTGGCACCCAATTACTACAAATTTAGTGAGCATAGACTGCGCTGTGCTCCCAAAAAACAAAGGGGGCATAGGTCTACCTCAAATTGAATTAAAATTATTGGCTCAAAGGTTAGCTTTTCTAATTAGACGCAAACTTGGTGGAGATCAGGCTTGGCACTTAACATTTGACTATTTCTATGAAATAGTCAAGGGAAAAGGGCCAGCGGCCACAAAGGTTGCAAAAGTTCCCAAATTCTACAAAGAATTGAGGCAAGCTGAACGTCAAATTGAACTAAGGTTCACGCCTGCCTCAGTGAGTTTCGGAGGAAAAATTCTCACTTTTGAAACAGCCAAATTAAAGCCAATTTATGAATTTTTAGTCCTCAAGAAATTCTCGCGTAAAAGAGAAGAAATTCAATTAAAATGGCTTCAAAAATTTTCTACAATTCACCCAAATGACTGGGA
Source organism: Trissonchulus latispiculum (assembly GCA_030248195.1). Classification (NCBI taxonomy): domain Eukaryota; kingdom Metazoa; phylum Nematoda; class Enoplea; order Enoplida; family Ironidae; genus Trissonchulus; species Trissonchulus latispiculum. Next base: position 20,009 of record JASAND010004814.1, read on the forward strand.
GTACATTTGGGCTTCCATGAAAACAAAATTTGTTCATGGCATAGCACTAGACACTCATCTGAAATTAGTTCACAACAATTTGATGACAAACAAAAGAAAGCATCAAATTGACAATTCTAACAGCCAATTTTGCGAGTTTTGCTTACAAAACAATCTCAACTCAGTTGAAGATTTGATACATGTCTTTGCAGTGTGTCCCAGGCTCGGCAGGTTTTGGAAAAATGTTTGTAATTTGCTTAGATTTGTTGCTTCCCCCTCGGGGGATTCGATGATTGGTCACAGTCAATTAGTGTATCGGGATTTGGTGACTCAAGAAAAATTATTGGGATTTGTGGAAAGAAAAAATCAAAAACTAAATTTGAGTGCAAATTTGGCCATTCAAACAGCTCAAGGTGCAATTTGGTACAGTCGAGAACTTTTCAAAAAAGGAAAGGGGCTAAAAGACCCCTGGGATATATTTCAAAAATCACTTGGAAAAATTGGAATTAATGCTAGTTCATTTATAGGAGAAATGGGAATTGCGAAGAAATTGGAGGGTGAATTTGGTCTATTTATGTTGGAAGATGGAATTTTGGTATTGAAAACAGTTTGTTAGTATGTAATTTTTGTGTAATTTGTGTTAATTTTTACCTCTGTTTTGTGTTTCAGGCCGGAAAACAATTTTGGAGTAACTTGATTCGAATTGAAGACCGGAGATTTGGGAAAAATTAGCATTTCAAGACAAAACTTCATCAAATTTTTACTGAGTTAGGACGCCATTCGGGTTCCAAAGGGACCTCCCTCCCTCCCTCCCCCTTTCAGCCATCTCCTAGTTTCAGACAGTTCATTAATAAATGAAATTTAAACGGCCCTACTAGCAAATATAGTAATGGAAACTTTTATAAAGATAAAACAAACTGCGACAAAGTCGCCTAAATGCTGTTCCAAGTGCTTTGCAGCGAGTCAGGCTGCGGATCAAATCGGGCCTAAATGCAGTACAAATCACATTTGGCGGCAGAGTTCCTAATTCTGCCGCCAAAGCCAGGCAAATACATCAAACCTTTATAAAATCAGCATTAAAAGTGCCGCCCAAAAATGCGGTCGAAGGCAGAAAATGTAGTTTAAGGCTGCTGGCGAAACATACAAATTTCGCCAGCAGCCTATGCAAAGCTATGCAGTATTTTGTTAACATCAAAAATTGACATTAACTTAAGGGTTTTCAGCGATTATCAGAATAAGCGTAGCACGCAGAATCCAGGATTTGATTGGCAGCTCGACTTATAAGGCGGTACATGAAAAGACTATTGCTTTCAGCTTTGCAGCAATGTTAACGCAAAGGTTGCTTTAAGGATTGCATCAAAGGGGCTGCAGCGAAGTGGTAAAAGCACCGGACCACTTATCCGGATAGTCTGGGTTCAACAACCAGCACCCCTGAATTTTTCTTTTTAGTTTCCAATACCAAAATCAAGCTTTTATTTCCTGAAACATATAATTTGAGAAGGCTCAGACTAGCAAGCAAAAGTGGTGCATAGAATCGAGTTTCACCCAAATTGTCTTCTTCAATGTGTGATATAACTGTATTATGCGCTTCATGCTTGTTACAGTTTCAGGTCAGAAGGTGAAAACGTGGAGGAAATTTGCAATTTAGTAGGCGTTTGTCCTTTATATTTTAAAAACAAGATCCAGAAAAAATGAAGATTAATCTTAAAAGGAACAACCTAAAAGGCTTTCTTAAAATTTTTATATAAAATGCAGTAAATGTAGTAAATCTGCCCTTTTTGCAATTGATTTTGCTAGTAACATAATGCCAAGTTAGTTTCCTTGCATAATTATGATATAATACGGATCAATTGTGTTACTTTGATGCATTTTGTACACAAAATTGTTCTATTTTTGCACCACTGTTGGTTGTGTAACGGTATAGGCTTGCATAAATAAATGACATAGACTAGGGAATCTCACCTATTTCGGACTGCTTTTTCCTTAGTGACAGCAGGAAGGCATTTTTCACTTTTTATAAGATACGACAGGATTTGTTCATATGGAAGCAGTGTGTAGCTAAAGATGAAGTTAAAGTTGTACTCCCACCATCTCTTCAGAAAAAAGCAATACGTTTGCTCACTAAAATCATCCGCCATCGTCAAAACAAAAAAGACACTTCGACAATGCTACTGGTGGGCAAAGACGAAGAAGATGTAGAACAATACATTAAGCACTGTTATGCTTGTCAATTAGGTGTTAAGACTGCCAACCTACTTCCTACGCCGGTCGAACCTGCACCAAGTACCATGATGAAAAACCATTGATTAAAGTAGCTACTGATTTGGTTGGTCCATTCACCAGTGCTGCGAGTGGTAAACAATTCCTGACTGTATTGGCAGACTACCGCGGCAAATGGGTAGAAGTTGCCTTGGCCAACAGCATAACCTCAAAGGCGATAATATCCTGTAGGGATACAACAATTGCCTCAAGATACGGCCTTCCATGTGCACTAGTCACGGATAATTAACCTCAGTTCACCGGCACTGAATTTCTAGAATATTTGGCATCCCAAGGTATGGCACACTTAGAACCGCTGTGGTTTATCCTTCCGCAAATGGTGTCATCGAAAGAATTAATCGCACTGTGAAAGAAGGCTTACAAGTTAACCTATTGGATGGAAAAGTTGGGACGATGCCATGAAATCGACGTTGCTTGCATATAGACCAACGGAGAATCGCGGAACAAAGAGGTCTCCAGCCGAATTGTTCCTATGTCGAAAATTGAGAAAAAGGTCTACCCGTAATCGTCGACCTCCGGAAGTGTACAACCGCACTGCAGATCAATTTGAGAGACGAGCTAGACTTTAAAAACCGAACGGCGAAGATGTAGTGTTTTGAAAAATGAAAAACAATTATAAAAAAAAGATATGTTTAGTCATTATATGTGAGAGCTGCAGTAAATAGACGAGCATTAGATTCCGTATACTGGCGACGAGGGTGGGATAGATAAGCATTAATAGATACCACAGGTAAGCTAGCGGGTCTTCGCCCTTCATAATTGGTGAGAGTGTGCTACATTTATTTACTGTATAACTGTTTGTCTGAGTGGCTTCGCCGTCCCTAAATTATATAAGATACTCTTTCTATATCTGCTATATTCCCATAATACTTGTTTTTGCTTTATTAAATATCTCCACTAGTCTGTGTGTTTTTGGGTAGGTCATACAGAGCTCTTAGGTTAATGTAGTTGTTATTCTGAGGTGACCGGGTGTGACCCCCTCATTAAGTTATATAATATTGTTGTTGGTTCTTTATTCACTTGTGCCATGGTCACTTTGCTTGAGTTTGTAAGGCTACTTTCACTCTGGTACCGCTACATGGACAACTAAAAAGGGTCCCCGTGCATTTTTATGTAAAACATCTGCTAAGTGTCAACCCTCAAGCTTGCAAACTAAATGCTCCACAATCACTAGAAAAAATTTGGTCGTGTTTTTGCAAAAACTAGATTTTTTATGGTAGCAGCCTAAGGGATAGTATTTGGCCTCAGATAATTGACCTCTATGAGACATCAAAATCGACACGATTAGTTTAATTTTATGGCTTGCGTAGCTCAAGAAATAACGGATTATTTGATTTCTGCAAATATGATAAGTTTTGACGTCAAAATCGCACGATAGAGAAAAGCTACAAAGTTGCTTTCAAACACAAAAATGTAGAGCTCAGCACGATATTTCAAACAAATGCAGTTATAACTATGTAGCTGCTGTCCACCTGTTAGAAATTGGCGAAAACCGCCCTGAACGGAGATGTCGAATTTTTGACGCGGGATTGTGCGGAGGGTGTTAGAACGCTAAAAGAACTTGATTTGAAAAGTTTCATCAAAGTTCATCTTGATGTTCCGTCAACCAAGAATTCCTACCAGTGGTATCTGATCCACCACGACAAGAAAATCTTCCGATAAAATAATTCTAACTTAGAACGTTTATAGTTTAAATAGCAAAGTTCCATTGAATCTTATTCATTATTGATGTGTACGTGTGAGTTGCCGTAGCAAGTGGTTACAACCATACATCAACACGGGGTCCGATTCTGGGGGGGGGTCTACCCCGACCTCGGCGAAGGGTCTACCCCTGAAAAAATCCAAAATGTACGCGAGGGCCCGGGCTGAGCAAACATAACGGACCTGCTGCGCCGAGGCGCAACAAGAAAAATTTTCTGATTTGGTGAAACTGTTAATCCACCATTGCTGAAATATTCATTATACGGGATCATTTGAGATGGTAAACCAAAAGCTGTTTGCCTGGTTTGCTAACAACTGTTAAGTAGTTAAATAGCGGCAATAAACAAGATGTCACTTCACACATGGGCAAACATTTGTTAGTCTAATCTAATCTTTGCTTGAAACACGAATCTGATGCTGCAAAAAACAAGCAAACATGAACGACTAAAAAAATAAAAATTTTAAAAACTAACGTCGTGGTGACTTTATGGAATTAGTCGAATTGAATCGATGAATTTAACTCAAATTCAAAAATCAGACCGTCAGTAGAAATCTGTAGTTTTGTTGATTGTGGAAAGCAATGGATAAATGGGTGCATGACTGGCTCCTTGTTGTTTTAATAATCTTTTAATGTCCACTAGTTTTCGGCACCACATAGAATTCCTTGATATTACTGTGTGAATTGCTTGAAGTAAAATCGTTCAACTTGAGGAGCAGTTGCAGCGGCGTTTGTGGCTCAACTGCAATGCCCGTAATGTGAAACTGAATCTCCCTGTAGGCTTCACTATCGGCACCACAGGGGCGGCCCAATCAGAGTAGGGCACCTTTGCAATCACTGCTTTTTGACCAAACCGTCCAATTCTGCCTCAACCTTAGAGCGCAAGGCATATGACAGCGGACGCGGTTTGTGACACTTCGGTTGCGAACCTGGTTTCAAGGTAAATTTCCCCAAAGGTACAGCTGTTATATGGCCCAGATTAGGTTCGAGCAAATCTTTAAATTCGTCCACTAGCGTCTCTATTTCACCATTCCAGACAGGCATCTTGTTTACATTTGCCACATGTGTTGGAAACGTCGGCCCAACCAAGTGTAACCAGTCTCTAGCCAGGAAAGCTGACCCATCAACCTTCGCGACAATAACCGGTAAAGATCCCCTGATATTGGCTATTGTCACGATAACCTGTGCCGTCCCCAACACCGGAATAGGTTTCCACCATGCCCGACCAACCGCACTGCCGGGGGCAAAAGGGGCACGGTCCCAGCGATTCTTTGCCAGATCTGATCCGGCATCGCAGAGCCACCTGCGAACGGCTAAACCGTTTCGACTCCTGCCAAGGGGTCTCATCAGACAGCTAGGCTACCGCTACGGTTTTTTTCGCAATACTTTCTGCTTCTGTTTTTTATTCTTCTCCACATACTCATATACAGTTACACACAAGTTACACATATACGCTATCATAAAAATTCCACCTGGTCATCGTTTTAAATAGCAAATGCACAATACCGAACTCTTGCAACATATGAATATGTTACAAACAATAACTGTATAGTGAGTAACTCGGAGTAAATTGGGTGTAATTGGGAATAACTGAAGAGTAGTCAGGATCACCAATGAGCAAACGTCCATCTGCCTGATAGTCAGACATTAGTCTATCTACCCTTTTATCATATTTTTGCTCAGACTGTTTCACCAGTTTATCCCAAACTTCATCAATATCAACAGTGTGGTATGTCTCTCCACAGCTCGATTCACTACTCTCCTCGGTGCTGGCCTCCAGCCTAGAGTCCTCATTGTTAACGTTCTGGACGTGCCGCTGTAGGTTGAACACCGCTTGTGAACATCAGCCCACATTGATCACAGGAGTGTTATTTGACTTATCACAGAACTTGACATTGTTGCTGTTGGATGTCAGCTTCCTACTATATGATTTTTTACTGATTTTGTAGCAAAAATGAACAGAATAACGGAATAGGAGCAGCCTTGGAGTAATCAGCCTTCAATTTCACTTTAATTATTAATGTGAGTATTACGATAAATCTTTCATCGTAATACTCCAAAGTGAAATTTAATCAACTTCAGTAACGGGCATTACAGCTGATTGAAGCGAAACATAGCAATAATGTTTTTCTGGTTACAATTGTTCAATTGCTATGGCAACACACAATCATATTGTCGTGACAAAAATGATCGATCTTCTTAAAATATATTGATGCATAAGGTAATGCCAAACTTAGATCGATCTTCTTAAAATATATTGATGCATAAGGTAATGCCAAACTTAGCTAATATTTAGCTGGCCTGATGACCACAGAATCTATTATATAGTAGAACAGCTATTAGCTTGTCATTTTTGCATTTTTGCATTCAGCTGACTGGTTGCTTTTTTGCGAGTTCTCTTACTGACTGGTTCTATGGCTATCTTTTGGTGTCAACACTGTGGTGTTGAATTTGGAAGAAAGGTTTGGATCGTTATATGAAGAACAAACATGTAAGCATCTTTCATACTTACACACTTAATGAGAGTTGCTCATTGCTGCTCTGATGTACTCCTAGGCTTCTCCCAACCTACTACGAGGCTGCTCCCAGCTTACTTCGAGCCTACTGCGAGGCTGCTCCTATTCCATTATTGTGTTCATTTTTCCGTCGAAATTAATACAGAATCATATAGTAGGAATGTGACAGCCAACAGCGACAATGTCTAGTTCTAAATCACACTCCTGTGGTCAATGTGGGCTGATGCTCACAAGAGCGTTCAGCCTACAGCGGCACATCCAAAGCGTTCACAATGAGGACTGTAGGCTGGAGGCCAGCACCGCGAAGAATAGTGAATTGAGCTGTGGAGAGACATACCACACTGTTGATATTGATGACTTTGGGATAAACTGGTGAAACAGTCTGAGCAAAGAGCAAAAATTCGATAAAAGGATAGATAGATTAATGACTGACTATTAGGCAGATGGATATGATGAGGATGAGGCAGAAATTGAAACCTACAATGAAGTTCGATCAAGAATTCGAGCAGACCTCAACAGAAGAATTTATTTCCATATCCTGCGCCGCAAAGCCTGTCTCAATGATTCAATTATTGAGGAAGTTTTGGATAAACAAGCAGATTATTAGCAAAAGTATGAAGAAGAAGCACTGAAGCGAGCTATTGAAAAGAACTCTGACATAAGCACTGTGGTGCTGCCTGAAAAGGTAGTTGGTGGACGAGCAAGCGAAAATAGTGAGCACAGATATTGAACTGAACTAAACAAAACCGGGAGTAGGCTTGGAGTATGTTTAAAGTACGAGTATGTTTGCTGATGTTTGATGATTTAAAGGCTTACCGTTACCTAATTTTCCGTACTTTTAGTTAGAACTACAAGCATTTTTGGCTCTCTTTAGTTACTCTTGATTGTTGTTTATTTGCTCATTTGTATTCCTGACTACTCTTCAGTTACTCCCAATTACTCCCAATATACTTCGAGTTACTCACTGTACAGCTATTTAGTCAGTTCAACTCCCCCCAAACTTTCCCTCCTGCATATATCTGAAGTCATCTATACTACAAAATCTTTGAAACCTATCATGTCAAGTTGTTTGATCTTCTCGTTCCAATAAGCTATCAGTGGCAGTTATTTCGTAGGCCAAAGGCATCGTTTTCAGTTCAAGAGTGTCTGGCAGTTCCTGGCCTTTCGTGTCTGGCAACCAACAGCACGAAACTATCACCACGGTTACTCCGAGAAAGATAAATACCAGAAACGAGGCAGGTGCCCAAAAATCGGACAAGTATACAATGTATGGTGCTACAGTGTTACCAACTCCGCCAACCAGAGCACTAATAGCAAAGCCTTGACTCCGAACAACAGTGGGGAAAAGTTCCACCCCGTACAGATAGACGGCGTCCCAGACCCATTCCAGGACCACCATCCCTATAACAAATGACAAACAAATAACAAAAAACAAGTATGCACATGAATAGTATTTTTTCATGTCTTTCAAGAACAGAAACGACAAAGTAGGATAAAAGAGGTGTCCACCTCTTGTGTATTAGGGTGAGCCGGGAATAAAACCACGAAATGTCAGGCCACTAATTAGAACTGGCGCAATGAACGCGGACCGGGAGACTTCGAGCGGAGATATTTAGTTCAGGCTTACTCATTGACTTACACCTCGCCAGGGGAAGAAATTTTGGGGAACGCCAACGGGGCGCCTAAGCGAAAGGTGTGGGCGCAAAATAACAGAAGCCTAGCAGTAATTCCGGTCTAATCCCGGAATTCTACCTAACTAACTAAAATTAAAAGCCAATAGTAATAGATTAAATGTTAAGCTTAGAGACAACAATGGATTTAAAAAGGAATGTAAAAGGCGGGACAACCACGTGAAATTCACAGGAAAATATAGAAATTACAGTGGTGGGCTACTGATAAATAACAAACTACAAACAGCGGGCGACCCGCTGAACAACAATATAAGAACGAGGGACGGGAATCCACAGTAAGAAAATAGGGGGAAAGGGGCGACTCGAGGAAACACGAGTGAAATTGATT
>JASAND010004819.1:0-17718 GCA_030248195.1 Trissonchulus latispiculum
CTCGGGTAAACTCCTCATGGAGCGTGAGGTTCCGAATCTAACAAATTTTCAGAAATGCATGATTGGTATGAATCTTGAATGTTTGTTTCGTATGCTGTTTTGAGTGTCTGATGAATGAATGTTTTGGCTAACTGATCTGCAACTCACGGGAACTCCCCTTGTACGATAGGGGTTGTGAGGATTGCCACATTCGTGTAAACGTTATTAGAAAAACTGCCCAACTAATGATCCTTCTCATTCTTACATTAGCAACTATTGTTCAACAATAATTAGTAGTTGAATCACGTTTCCCGATAATCAGTAGTACATTAATTGGGTTAGTTGAAGGTCTGCTAGTCGTATGAATCGCAAAATTGGGATAATCCAGAATGCTATCGAATTAGCACACTGAAATAGTAACCGAAATTGTCCATAACAATCACTTAAATCGTAACCGTACCAAATTCAAGATCGTCAACATAAGAAGAAGCTTTAATCGGTCCAAAAGGTTGCCAGTAAGGATTATCCCAATAGCTTAATGACGGGTCGATTCCCATCGGGCGCATGGGATTTGTACATCCGAAATTAGCAAAGAAGTTGCATATTAGGCAGGAAAATTGTGTAGTTGTGAATAAGTGCTTGACTGTCCGTTAACCGACCGATACTCGAAGGAATGTGTGAATGTTAGCCAGTACAAGCGAGCGCCCGCTGTCGTGTCGGCTCATATGTAAATTAATTAGTTAGCCTAATTCAGAGTCACGGGGACTCCCAGAATAGGCCTTAACTATCACGTAGTCCCCGATTCGTCCGCGTAGGTAGTCCTATGCTCAAGGAGCGGACGAATCGCAAATAAGGACTTCATGCCGACCCTATTTTTGTAAGTATACTAGGTTTGTGTGTATGGCAAATGTGGTAAATAATAGTACGTATTAAGTATCCAGGAATGTATAAATGATAGCTAATAAATATACTGAGGTTTACGAGTAGATAAGACCCAGAAATCTCCCTGAACCATCTTCTAATGAATCTCAGAAAAGTAGTAATATTTAAGAAAATGAATATCTTGTGCCTAATGCCAATTTCATGCAGGAAACGGGTGCTTTCCCGCTCACTAAATACCGATAGTTCCCATTTCACGTTCAACTAATATAAGCCAAATATATACGGAAGAACTGTGTTGTATTTGCGATTTTCTACATTACATAGCAGAAAATCGCCTGGAAATCAATATTTGGCTAAAATCCGTTTGTACCAAACCAATAACGTGCAACTAAGCCCACCCTAACCGAAAACTGGCCTGAAAAATAGGCTGTTTCCAAGTGTCTTGAAATCACCAAAGTTACAACTTTTGTCGCAGAAAGCCATCTAAAGTGAGTAATAGTTGCTGGGTTTGATTCCCGCATTTGTGTCCTGTCCTAATGGGTTTTAACCCATTTGATTCAGGTTCACCGCTAGTTCGTCCTGCCAAGATTCAGATCAGTTGGAACCTGTCCTGTGATTACTGTGAGGATTGACCTGAGGACTGTACCTGTCAGTAGAAGCAGATTGAACTCAGATAATTGGAATTGGATAATAGTGGATTATTTTGGTCATTGATTTGGAATCAGTTCAGACAAATCGGAAGGTACATTGGAGTTGGAACTTATTGATTAGCAGTTAAGGCAGAGACACCGTTGACCCGAACCTGATCATTGCCGGTTTAACCTACAGTCGTGCACTCGTCCAGAGAAGCTAATAAGAACTTTGTTTCAATTATTTCTACTTTTGCTTTTTCAAGGAAATTCGTTCAAATGTCTCAAATTGTTATCTTCACCTCCTCCTGTATGGGGACTGTCGCTCCCCTTCTGTCTCTGGTTTAGACTTTGCTTATCAATAGCTAACCATTCAGTCAGAAGACGATCCTTTGAAGATAATTAAAATAAAGATTAATCTATATTAATTATAATTCGGGCATCTCCTGGTAACTCCCCGCCTAGACCGACCCCTGTGTTTGTACTCTCCACCGTCCGATAGCCGCCTTAGATCTGTGGGATTCCTTGAGAGTCTTTAATACCAGATCTAAGCCCGCTCACCCATTCCCGGAACAGAAGTGTTATATCTTTAACTTTAATTAATTATCAGTTAACTGTTGATTAGTTGAATTTGTGATTAGACGGATAAGGAAGTTAACTTATCACACACACAACTCACAAGTACGCTCTGTACCTGACAGTACCCTGTAACCGAAACCTGAAGAAGAGGAACCCAAGGTTAGGCTAGAGTGAAGTTTAAGCCCTGTTAGTAACTACAAGGAAAGAGGAAGAAAGAAAGAATAAATAGTCGAAATACTAGTAACTAATCCTCCCCTATCATCGGTCAATTTAAAGTATTAACCTATCAAAAGAGTTGGCAACCCTGGTACCTTGTACCTCGATTATATATTGTTAATAAGTGCAGTGAATATTAATTGTCCAGTGACCCTGTCTGATAATCTTACTGTCATTACTGTTATTGTTCTTAAAGCATACCGAACCCTGTTGTTGGTTAATAATTCACTGTGTGCTCACCCAGACTTAGTTAGGAACAGCTTTGCTGAGTCAGATCCTGCTGCGATCTTATTGCTGAACTAGATCCTGCCGAGATCTTGCTGCTGAATCAGATCCTGTTGCGATCTTGCTGCTGAAAACGATCCTGTTGCGATCACATTGTTGGATTGAATCCTGCTGCGATCAACCTAACGACCCCTACCTAAACGAACTCACGACTACACCCCTAACAGGTTGGCTGTAGAGATCCCCGATTTTGGCAAACTACCTTTCGGGAATCTGGTACCTAAGTTTGTCTAATTAGGCAAACGTGGTGACCTTCCGTGTAACTGAACCTATCAGTCTAATACGACCCCATCTCCTGAAGTTGAATCAAACCAAGCCCATTTCTCATTTAATCCAACTCAGTTCATTACACATAACATTATTTACAAGCCAATAACTCAACCTCAGCCAATCAAATTTCAAATTTTTGACATTTTTTAACAAACAAGAGAAGACGTAATATCAGATATGAACGCTGAATATGAAGATATGCAGATATATAGACTAGGACTCCAAGACAAATTATATTTATTTTATTCGTGTATTGAAGCCAGAAATGATTTCGGGAACTAAAAGTTTGGATTAAAGTTTCGGATTAAAAAATGTAAGAGTTAATTTTAACCGACTTGCTTAATCGCTGTTCCTTTAAAGATTAATTTTAATCCGTTTATTCCGTCTTCTGTATTTTGAACTGGTTTTAATCCTCGTGCAGCTACGTGGCTTAAGGGGGCGCTTGCATTACCGGGAACGGTTCTCCTGAGTTTATTTCCAACGAATCTATCTCAAACTTTCAGCATAGGTAGCTGTAGTGATGTTTCAGTCGCTGAAACTGAAACTGAAACTAGGTTTCAGTCTGTACATGTTTCAGTTTCAGTAGCTGAAACTGAAACTGAAACTGAAACGATCAAGAAATCACGACTGAAACTGAAACTGAAACTGAAACCATTTTGGAGCTCCGACTGAAACTGAAACTGAAACTGAAACAATTTTGGGTTAACAACTGAAACTTAAACTGAAACTGAATCTATGCTCAGTCTAGAACTGAAACTGAAACTGAAACTGAAACTATGAAAATCTGAACCTGTTTCAGTCCCTGCCTAAACATGCTGATTCTGACTACCCTGGAGCTGAAACCGGTTTCAGTTCATGTCAAGAGAGCTGAAACCCTATTTCAGTCTCTGCATACAGCTAATGCCCTGTTAAAGGTTATTGCTGACATTCCCACAATAGTTTTGTTGCGTAGGTTTGCTCGTGTATTTGTGCGCGCCTTCACATTCTTAACAACACAATCTTTAGTATAGACTGCTGTTGTACATCAAAATCTGATGTGTACCTGGTTTCCTTGTAACAAACAAGATTTTGTGCAAAAGATTAAGTTTCTACTGGACGGACAATTTCAGTAATTGTAAACCTGCTGCGCAGCTAATTTTTTTATAACGGATATTTCTTACTTATTACAGAAAACAAACGTGCAAAACGTTAATTAATTTTGCCAATGTTTAAGAAATTCCCTTTTATACTGTAATAGGAACAAGAAAACAAAGATGTGACAGTACAGTATCTTAACTCGAAAAATATGGTTCCAGGTGGAGATCGAACCCACGACCTTTGGTTAACTAGACCAAATCTCTACCCATTGAGCCACTGGAACATAGGCGAAATAAGTAGTTTGAATTCGAACAAAAACTATACCGACCGATATTTTAGAGGTCACAGGTCAGAGGTTTAGAGGTGTGATTTCGTTATCGCTTTCTGAGAACGTTTTATATATTATAGTGTAAATTAATTTTGAATATAATGTTAGGCATTTGTTCATCTGCTTCATGTATTCGAAACATTTTTGCTGAGTTCTTAATGTTAAAACAGGAATATGAGTCATCAAGTAGTGTAAGAATAAATGTTTCCGATTTCCAAATCGACATTACTACATTATATGCGTAATAATTGCATAAGTCAGAAACAGAAGCTCCTTGAAAAGAAAAACAAGATTTCACACACAAATCATGCTGGGCCTATCTTAAACCACTGCTCACACGCATTTATGCGCCAAAGCATCTTTATCAAGCAGATTGCGTGTGAGGGCCTGGGCTGAGCAAACATAAGAGACCTGCTGCGCTGAGGCGCAGCAGGAAAAAGCTTGGCAGTTGTTAGAATTAACTCTTTTTTGGATTTGGATTTGCTACACTTCTGATGCTTTGCCAATTAATAGTTAGGGGATTGCCACCCTTCTGGTGCTTTGCCAATAGTTAGGTTCAGTGTCAAAAGTAAAGCAAAATTAACTCGTTCAAGCTTGACCTTCACTTTATAACTCTACTTGAAGAAGATCGAGTTAATTTTAAATCGACTCTACCTAAGCCTTAATGAGGTTTGAAAAATGAAGATTGCTTTTGAAGCAATTATGCTGAAGTTATGATATCTGTTGTAATTAAAGTAAGCCAGCCGATTGCTCCAAATAAGGTCAGGATTAAATATGTATTAAATGAGAACAGCTCTAGTTCTCGAATAGGAAACTTCGGGAGTCTTCGGCTGCAGCCTTGATCTGATCTGGGACTGTCAATCGATGAACAAGAATCAGCTTCATGTCCCACACGTTCGCAACTGTTTCGTGGCCCACATACTTGATCTTTAAGATTTCTTAAATCCACAACCCGAACTGATGATATTGTAGACATAGCCCGGTTCATTCATAACTTTGCCCGGAAGTAAGTGCCAGGGCTAACTTAGGCAAGAATCTGATAGCTGGGAATGAGAAGAAGTAAATGCTTATTTGGTGAAGCAGAGATTGATTGAGATTAAGCTTGATTAAGCTGATAAGATAAGATAAGCGATAAGATAATCAATAGATTAAGCTGATTTGATGAATGAAATGAATTGCCAAAGAAGCCACCTTCAAAGATTTGCTGTCCGAATATGAAAGTAGACGAATTTTGAAAAATAACAGAAACAAAAATGTTTTGAACTGAAACTGAAACTGCGTTTGGACTACGACTGAAACTGAAACTGAAACTATTTTGGAGCGCCGACTGAAACTGAAACCGAAACTGAAATTATTTTGGAGCGCCGACTAGAACTAAAACTGAAACTGAAACAATTCTGGGTCAACGACTGAAACTGAAACTGAAACTGAAAAACTTTTGGGGCAACGACTGAAACTGAAACTGAAACTGAAACTGAAACTAAAATGGCCTACTGAAACAACACTAGGTAGCTGGTGCTAAATGCTAACAATATGTAGAATTTGAATAATCCAGTGCTTGGCTTGCGACTTACACAAGAGGGATAAGCTGAAATGTTCAAACACTGTCACTCATTAACGGCTGAATGAAATTAGCTCAAATTTGGCACAAATGCGTAAATGAACATAACGCAGCGGCAATTTTTTCAGTTTTTCGATTTATGCAGTTTTGTGTATTTTATGAATATTTGAAAACTTTGAAAGTCAATATCTCACAGAATATACGATTTAAACAAAAACTAAAAAATAGCCCCTGCGTACCCGTCAAATAAACGTGCATGCAAAATTTGAGCGAGTTTGGTCGCAGCATTTATGAGAAAATCAAATCACTTCAATTTTTTCGCAAATATTATGCTTTTAATAAGTCGCACAGTGAACTTCATAAAATAATAAACAAATCCAACACAAAAGCAACGTGAAAAGCCCTGTAAAACTCATTGCCGAACGATTCGTTTTTACATTAATAGCATTCGCGTTGGGAATGGTAAACGTAACTTTGTCATATATTGAACCACCTGTAACTTTCGATTGCAACCACGTACAGGAGAGATATGCGCATCGTTGTAACGGGCTTTTTATGCTCTTTCACATAGTGCATTCGGCGTTGTCGTTTGCAGCTTTAATAAAATTTCGAAATTTTAAGCCATACCGGTAGCTACCCAAGCACGTGGTCTCCGTTGCCGAAATTTTGTCAAACGATGCCCCGCCAACCAAAACAAGCTTAGCTGGGATTTCTTTAAAATTGAACTATCGGTCTAAATTCTATATCTATAATCCCGATAATGCAAGCGCCACCTTAAACGGATTAAAAGTTGGCTGGTTAAAATTTTTAATCGCGGTTTCTTAATAGCGGATTAAACGGATTAAAGTTATCTCGTTTAATCTGAGGATTAAAAATGGTCGGATTAAACGTGTCAATTTTCATCCGTTTGATCTGTTTAATCCTGCATTAAAGAAACAGCCGTTAACATTTAATCGGGCTGATATTTAATTCGTTTAATCCGACCATTTTAATCTTTAAAGAAATAGGCCCTTTGAAGATTGATCTTAGTCCGTCTAATCCGTCTCCTGCATTTTCAACTAGTTTTTAATCCTCGTGCAGCTACGCGGATTAAGAGGGGCGCTACTTGAGTCGAAAATTCGACCCTCACCAATTTGGCTCTAATTGTGCCCATTGATACTCCCTAGGGCCCTACACAATCCATTGAAACTTGGGATAATTTCCTTAGGAATAGAAAAGTTACAGCCATTCAAAATTTCTAATTCCTATTGAAAATGGCCTAAATCGGAAATTGTGGCCAAATTTTCACTCGTACAAAATGCGAAAATGAGGAGAAAAGGGGGAGGGGGTGTAACGTGCTCGACTTTTTTGGAATGTTGTTTTGTGCTCGACGGTTTTTGGAAGCGTTGTTCTTCAGGTGCTCGAGTTTTTGAATAGGCCGCTCCCCCCCTCCCTGCTGGTCTGAAAATCTTTGCAGATAACAATCCTACAATCTTTTTAATAGGTAGCTCCCCCATACATGAAAGCGCTTAAATCGAAGAAGACCTTTGTAAAATACAATTCTATTCTTATTGCCCCCCACGGTACACGAAAGCTTGCGCAAAATACAATCTTTGGAAAATACAATCCTATTTTACCCCCCTCCCACGATACCTGAAAGCTAGCGCACGACACAATATTTGGAAAATACAATCCTAATTGCTACCGCCTCCTCATACATGGAAGCGTTTAAATCGAAGAAGACCTTTGCTAAATACAATCCTATTCTTACTGCCCCCCATACAGGAAAGCCAGCTGCAGTTTAATCAAGAAGACCTTTACAAATTCTACAACCTAGCCAATATGGAATGGTGGTGCTATACTTAGCTAGTGTTAGGCTGGTAATGGCTGTCAAAGCGACCTCTAGAAAAGCTACAACCCTACAACTCTACTTCGAAGACCTACAACCCCTACAACCCCTACAACCCCTACAACCCCTACAATCCCTACAACCCCTACAATCCCTACAACCCCTACGAAGTTAACAGAGTGGATGTGGCCAGGGTAGTGCGACGAGTTGGGGGGGGGGGGGGGTTTCGAAACTACCCTAATAATGTAGGGGGCGTGAGGGGTCAGGGTTTTTCCAACCCCCCCCCCCAGAAATTTGGGGAAGGGGTTGCGAGGGGTCAAGTTTTTTAAAGCTACCCTCAAAAATTTGCGGTCGGGGGCGGTTGCCCCCTCAAGCAATTTTTTAAACCTTTCATAAATTGTTTTCTCAAAACGTTGTCAAAAATTCTCGCTATTTTTTGGTTGGTAATAATATTTCGCAGGTTTTTTTCGGGAGGGGGGGGGTTGGGGGGCTTGTTTAGCACAAATGAGCTGAAAATTGGTATTTTTGGTTGGGGGGGAAGGGTGGAATTGGCCTTCGGAGTGTGGCGACTTGGACGGTGGCTTTACGCCTTTCAAAATGAAGTCTAAAACAGTTCTCAAAAATTCTCGCTATTGTTCGTGGTTGGTAAAAATATTCCGAAGCACTTTTTCGAGGAAGGGGGGCTTCTGGGGGGGGGAGAGATTTTTATGCAAAAATTAGCTGAAAATTGGTATTTTTGCAAACACGAGGGTCGTCGACTCCTCTGTTTGCTCCCCCCCCCCAATCACACCTGCGGGGGGACTGCGCAATTTAGTATGTTGAGGGGGGGGGGGGGAAGGGTGGAATTGGTCTGGTGATTTGGCTACAGGCATTTTTCTGTATATAAATTTGTGGAGGATGGGGATGGTTGGCGACTCCTCCATTTGAAGGGAGGGGTATTCCCTTAGACATACATATATATGGGGGGTGGGGGACATAGGTGTGGCTGGGCAAAAAATCTGGGGGGGGGTTCCGATGCGGGGTGGGAGGATCCCCTAAATTTCCAATTTTGTGCCATTTTTGGCCACTTTTGGCTTTGGGCCAAAAATCTGGGGGCGGGTAGCAAAAATCTGAAAATCTGGGGGAGGTATACCCAGGGATTTGCAGAACTTCTTCGGAGAGCGCTAGTTTTTTGCACGCAAGTAGGTAACATATCGTAGTTAAAAAGTTAATATAAGGCATTGATATTTTTTTATTCTGTTCATTTTTTCAAATTTTAGATTGGTCTTACAGAAGCTCTCAATTTTTTTGGGAAAAACTACAGACCTAAAACATATTTCTGTGGACACGGATTATATACACGCCAATTGGCAGCTCACAGAAGCTTCTTGTTCGGGAGTACTGTAGCCGCAAACTTTAAAAATTGTAAAATTTTCACTAGGTGACCTGTCGCCGTTTTGAGCCTAATCCTCCAAAGCAGGCGCGTAGCCGGGGGGGGGGAAAAGGGGGGGGCCAATCCCCCCCCCCCCCCCCGAAATTGTGTTGCCCCCCAGGAATTTTTTCCTGCCATGTGCAAAATACCTATTTTTCAAAAACTTTTCGCGCCTTCGGCGCGAAATACGTGTATTACACCGTTATAATACGTGTTTGCACTAAAAAATGAGTACCAATTACCCTATTTGGTCTACATTGACCACCTTCTGCATCATTTGGGTGCATGAACAAGCACTGCTCCTTAACTATTATTGTAACTTCAACGAATGCTCTGTAAAAATTCCACGAAGGTCACGATATAGAAAAATTTTTCAGCTTCTGGGGGGCTCCGCCCCCCAGGCCCCCCAAAAAATTTTGCATCCCCCCGAAATTTTTTTCTGGCTACGCCAGTGCTCCAAAGTGCTCCAAATCAATTGAAATTTCTACAGAATATAGCGAGGATATATGGTTAAATATGTGCCAAGTTTGGCGGGTTTAGGTTTTGTTATGGTTTTCATTGACTGCTTTGTTAAGTGGCTAACAGTGAAAAACGCTCAAAATCGGCATGTAGCTAAATTTTGATGGAATTTATCTCATCGTAGAAGCAATTTCGTGACTTGGTGCAATTAGAAAAGTTGTTTAGAATGAAAAGACCTATCGATTGAGTACAATTTTGTATTAATTCGGTGATTTTGAAGATTTGCCAATTTTGGCGGGAAGCTATAATGCTAGTAAGCTTTTGCATCTCTGACAGTAAAAATTGAACAAAATGTGGTATTACTTTTCAAAGCCTCAAATTTTGCAGACATATTTATGGACATCAGGGGCCGATGTTACAAAGCGATTTAACCCGGTTAAATCGCTAACCCGGGTTTGAAACTGGGTTTTCAACCCTAACCCAATAGTATAAAAACGGTGTTAGCGAAATCCGGGTTTCGCTAGACTGGTTAGGGTTAGGGTTAAGGTTAACCCTTAACCCAGTGTTACAACAAAACCTGGGTTTCAAACCCGGGTTAAAATCGAGGTAAATCAAGCAGATCTCAATCATCACCATTGAGGAGGGTTAGATGTTAACCCGGATCAGCTTTTGGATAAAAAACCAGTGGCAACATTTTTTTGAAGACTTGCTTTTGATGATGAAAATACATTTAATTACAACTACAACTTAATTATTTGCAGTTTTTATGAAAAGGGTTAAAACGTGAAGATTGGGGTTAGAAATGGGGTTAACCCCTAAAATAACCGGGTTAAATCCTTGCTAGCTGAATAAGCTGCTTTCTTGAGCTAATTGGGGTTAAAATTGAGGTTAACCATGATGATAACCGGGTTAAGTTAACCTACCCCCAAAAATATTTTATAATATAGGGTTAGCCCAAAGGGTTAACCTGACCCTAAAATTTCGGGGTTAACCCCAAAATGGACATAACCCGGGTTAGCGTTGACCCCATTCTTATAACATTGGCCCCTGTGTGCAAAATTTGAGCCCAATCGGATGCTTGCAGCAGATTAGGTCTCAAACGAAATATGTCATTTGCCATAACTTGGGGGTGGGGTGCATGATAAATGTTGTGCTGCTCCTGCGGCACTCAGCCAATCTTGAAGTTGCGCATACCCAACAATAGTCCTAAGTTTCATTTACGTACAGAAGAAAATTCAAGACATTGGCTTTTAGCAGTCCGAAGAAAAATCGAAAAAACTTCGACCTCCCCCATGCACGAAAAGCTATAGGTCAGCAACTTTGAGAGGCGGCTGTGAATACCATACGTGTGCTTGGGGGGGGTTTGGGGGGGGGGGTTACCCCCCCCCCCAGACCTGAGCTCACCCCCCCCCCCCAGAGGGGTCCATCACCCCCCCAGAATCCGGATTTTTCCGGTAAAAAACCGGAAAATCCGGTTTTTCGGCGGCCTTCGGCCGCCCTTCACCCCCCCCCCAGAACTTCCCCTCCTGCACATGTCTGGTGAACACTGAGAAAAACGAAAAGCATCCAAACTTCTAATTATTTTGAAGGAACCCAGGTACTAATATGTGACAAAGTTTGAGCGCAATCTGAAAAATTTTTGTCATTAATGTATTTGGTATACCCCCTTAAGCCTACGTGATAGTGCTAGTCATGTCTGATTGGCTGCTGCATACGAACACACGGAAAAGTTAAATATTGCTCAAGCCCAAACGGACAATCCTAGCAGACAAACGGACAACAGAATGCAGCAAACCAGCAAAGGTATGAATCAACCCTGCAAACGGACAAAAGGACGAGCACCAGCACAGCTGAACACCAAAGCATCAAAACAGTATGAATTAATTTTAAAACGGACAAACAGACAAACGGACAAACTGGCAATAGAAACGGACAGAAGTATGAACCGGGCTTTACACCTTTCATTATGTT
This sequence comes from Trissonchulus latispiculum, assembly GCA_030248195.1. Classification (NCBI taxonomy): domain Eukaryota; kingdom Metazoa; phylum Nematoda; class Enoplea; order Enoplida; family Ironidae; genus Trissonchulus; species Trissonchulus latispiculum. Next base: position 11,476 of record JASAND010004819.1, read on the forward strand.
AAGGTGGTGATTCCTTTTGGGCACATATTGTTAGTTGGCGGCTTAAATCAAGATGAAATTTGACGAAACTTTCCGAAATACGTCCTTTTAGCGTTCTAACACCCTGCGAGCAATCCCGAGTCAAAAACTCGAGATTTCCGGTCAGGACTGTTTTCCCCAATTTCTGAAGGTTTGGCAGCATCTATACAGCTACGACTATAGTCTTTCGATAGATATCGTTGAGCTTCATATTTTGCTTTTTCAAGCAACGTTCTAGCTTTTCTCTACCGTGAGATATAGCCGATTCTCTTGTTTTGGCGTCAAAAACTTGTCATTTTTGCAGAAACCTAATAATCCATCATTTCTTGAACTATGCAAGCCGTAAAATCAAACCACTGACATCGATCTGAAGGTCTCATAGGGGCAAATTATTTGATGCATCATCGTCTTCCAACAGCAATCCCGCAGGCTGCTATCATAAAAATATAGTTTGCGCAGGAGGGCTGCTACTGAACAGATGTGTTCTGCACAAATACAACCAGGGACGGTTTTTTAGTTTCCCCGATTATTACTTTCTAGCTAAAGTAATCGCTTGACAAATTTGAAAAAAGTAGGCAAAATACAGGTTACGCACACATTTCAACTTATTTCTCTATAACGAAGAGTGATTTCACAATAAATAAAAAATCGTCCCCAGCTATTTGATGGAGGTATCGAATGATATAACCAATGTCTCGCGAAAAAATTTACTTGAGTCTGCAAAAATCTGTAAAGTTATACTTCTTCTAAAATGTGTTAAAAATATTTTTGAAAAGCAACAGTAGTTTCATGGTATGCATTAAAAAGAGAAAATGTCAAGCTGTATAAAAATGGCTTCTTAACTCCTAGTAATGAATGAATAATAATGGTGCAAACTTAATGTGACCAAAAGGAATCACCACCTTAATGACAGGAAAAGCTTTACAAGTGGCGAAATTAAAAGCTTCTTTGAAGTAGATTTCATAATGCCATAAGCAGTGTAGGTTGTGTCGTTTACATGTATCGTTGAATAATGCCGTGTAAGCAGGTGATTGCAAATATTGGTTTACTTTTGACAATACAGAACAACAGCAGACAAAGATCTAATTTGCATTGTGCCAGTGTTACAGAACGCCTAATAAAATAATGAATCTGTTATTTCGCAAGAACCTTCGTACGCGAGGGCTATGTGGTAGTTTCTGCTACAAGTAATTGGAGAAGAAGTAAAATCTCATCCAATACCCAATACGGGATGCAAACTGGACTCTCCCTGGCCGTGCTAAAAATATTGTTGCAATTCATTCAACATTTTTTCCGAAGCATAAATGAGTATACGCCTATGGTAGCCTTGTGCTTAATTTGTATAGACTCTCGATTTCTTGAGTTCCCTATTCGTCGTCCTTCACTATTGGTTTCCTGCTGCTCTCTACTCTGAGAAATATGACCACCCATTATAATAGCTAGGACAGTTTTTGCTTTTTTTTCTACAAAGCGTAATATAAATAATCTATACAGTCAAGAATACTCGTGTGATATTAATCAAAACAAATGAGTAATAAAGGTAAATAAAGGCAAACTGTTTGTAAAAGGTGACTCTTCCGATAACCTTATGAAGGCAGCTTAAGGTGGTGATTCCTTTTGGGCACATATTGTTGATTGACGGTTTACATCAAGATGAAATTTGATGAAACTTTCCAAAATAAGTTCTTTCAGCATTCTAACACCCTCCGCGCAATCCCGCTTCAAAACTTCAACGTCTCCGTTCAGGGCGATTTTTGCCGATTTTTGACACTTAGACAATAGCTGCATAGCTGTGATTATATTCATTCGAGAGATCTTATTGAGCTCTACATTTTTCCTTTTTGAAGTACCTTTCTAGCTTTTCGTTGTCGTGAGATATAGTCGATTTTCCTATTTTGAGGTTGAGAACTTGTCATTCTTGCAGAAATCTAATAATGCGCCATTTCTTGAGCTACGTAAGCCATAAAATTAAACCACGGGTGTCAATTTGAAGGTCTCGTCGAGACCGATTATCCGTGACATTATAATATTCTAACTGCTACCCGGTACACTGCTATCATAGAAAATGTAGTTTTTGCAAAAACCTGACCAAATTTTTTCCAGCGATTGTGGAGCATTTACTATGCAAGCTAGATGGTTGCCACTTACTGGACGTGATGTACACTAAAATACCTAGGAACCCTTTTTTAGTTGTCCCGATTGCAGCTTTCTAGCTAAAGTGGTCGCTTGCCAAAGTTGGAAAAGTAGGAAAATCCAGGTTGCACATACATTTTAGCTAATTTTTTAACGAAGAGCGATTTCATAATAATTAAAAAAGGGTCCCCAGCTATTTGATAGTGCAATCGAATGATGTGCTCGATGCCTCACGAAAAAATTTACTTTAAACTGTTAAAAAATCTGGAAAATTAAATAACTTCGAAAATGCAGTAAAATAATTACTGAAAACTAACGTTAGTTTCGTTGTATTCATTAGAAAGAGCAAATGTTATGCTGCAGTTTGATATAAAAATGGCTTCTTAACTCCACGTAATGATTGAGTAATAATGGTTCAAAGTTGATGTCTCCAAAAGGAATCACCACCTTAATTGATAGAGTACTAACCCGCCGCTCATCTATAGTGAGAAGGCTTGAGAGCAGAACCTAGAAGATGTTTGAAGTGGTGGATTAGATCCATGGAATTTGGAATCCAAAAATCTCTTTTTCAGCATGTGGCGCAGTTATAGTACGGATTTAGCGGTGTCCAAAATTCGACATAGCTGTAAATTACAGGTTGATTTCGTAATTTTGTTTATTATAAATTGTTTTTGTTGGCATGCACGAGATTGCTTCGAAATTAATTTTTCGGCGGGGCGGGGGTTGCCTTTGGGTGCATGGGCATAGTTTCCTTTGGGGGGTTGGGGGGGGGGTATTCCCCCTAAAATTTTTGACCAAAATTACCCCCCCCCCCCCCAGATTTTTTGACTTATCCTCCCCCAACTTTTGGCTACCCCGCCCGAACCCCCCCCCCAACGATTTTTGGACCCAAAAAGTTAGCAAAATTTGGTCGAAAAATGGTCATTTGTTGAAAAATTTTTCTAAAATTTTGACGTAAAATCGCTTTAAAATGGTGCAAAAACACCTAAAACGTTAAGAACAAACCTTATTTTGATGAAAAAAGGGCTAAATTACAGAAAATTTTGCATTTTTTGGCCATTTTTCGAAATTTCTGAGGTCCGAATTCTGGGGGGGGGGGGGGGTTGGGGGGGGGGGCACCCCCCATTACATTTCGAAGGTCAGCCAAGATTTACCCCCCTCCCCCCAGACCCAAAGTTCCAGGGAAACTATGTGCATGGGTGGGACAAGCACAAGGGCGATATGGAACTGCATATATAGATGTACCACCTCACCTTGCGGGGGGGGACCCCTCTCCCCAAATGGAAAAGTCCCGATATCCCACCCTCGAAATTTTGGGGGCAGACCCCAACCCACCCCCAAATGGCCACATCATCTCCCCCAGCATTTTTGACCAATTTTACCCCCTCCCCTAACTTTCGGGCCGAAAGTTTCGGCTGCCCCCAGTGCCCCCCATATATATTTATATATACATACTTTGACAAAATGTTGGGGGTTGGTGTAGCCGAAATTGGGCTGGGTGGGTGCGGTCATCCGGTTTGGAGTGGGGTGGGGTCCGAAAAAATCGAGTTTGGGGGCGGAAGCGGTAAAATTTGGATGGAGGGTTGGTGGGTCTCTGGCAAATTTGGATGGGTGGGGTCTGGGATTTGGCCGTTTTGGGGTGGGGTCTGCGTCCAAAGTTTCGAGGGTGGGGTCGGGACCATATATAGGTGTGTTAGGGGGGGGGGGTGGGGGGGGGAGCCCCCCCAACAAAATGACAAATTTTGGCGACCCCCCTCGATTTTCGGATTTTTGCTACCCCCCCAGGTTTTTGGCCCAAAAGTGGCCAAAAATGGCATAAAATCGAAAATTTTGGGGGAGGGTCCCCCCACCTTCCGTCGGAACCCCCCCCCCAGATTTTTTGCCCAGCCCACACCTATGGTCGGGACGTGTCCATTTGGGGGAGGGGCCCCCACCTGTCCACCGGGTACACCTATGCCCCAGTAGCGGCGCCAGGATTTTTTGAAGGGGGGGCCCGACCCAAAAATCCGGCGACCTTTTTTTGGGAAATCCAAAAATTTTGCCAAATTTTACCTTAATTTCCCGAAACATTCTCAAATTTTAGCAAAAATTTTTCGATTTTTGGCAACAATTTTTCAATTTTTAGCAAAAATTTGCCGATTTTTTAAAAAATTTCTTAAAAACACTCAAATTATGCATATAAACAGCTGAAAAATTTTTCAAGGGGGGGCCCGACACCCCAAAGGGAGGAGCCCAAATCGCAAAGGGGGGGGCCCCGGGCGGGCCCCTGGCGCCGCCACTGCCTCCTCCTCCTGGCGCCTCCACTTGGGGTTGGGGGGGGGGGGGGGGTTCGATGCAGTAGCGGCGCCAGGATTTTTTGAAGGGGGGGCCCGACCCAAAAATCCGGCGACCTTTTTTTGGGAAATCCAAAAATTTTGCCAAATTTTACCTTAATTTCCCGAAACATTCTCAAATTTGAGCAAAAATTTTTCGATTTTTGGCAACAATTTTTCAATTTTTAGCAAAAATTTGCCGATTTTTTAAAAAATTTCTTAAAAACACTCAAATTATGCATATAAACAGCTGAAAAATTTTTCAAGGGAGGGCCCGACACCCCAAAGGGAGGAGCCCAAATCGCAAAGGAGGGGGCCCGGGGCCCCCGGCCCCCCCCTGGCGCCGCCACTGCTATGCCCCCCCGAACCCCCCCCCCAGCGATTTTTGGACCCAAAAAGTTAACTAAATTCTGCCGAAAAATGGTCAGTTTTTGAAAAATGTTTCTAAAATTTTGACTTAAAATCGCTTTAAAACAGTGCAAAAACGCCTAAAACGTTAAAAACAGGCCTTTTGAAGAAAAAAGGGCGAAATCACCGAAAACTACCGGGTTCGGTCGGGGGCATAGTTTCACCAGGAAGGGAAGAGGGGTTGCCCACCCACTCACCCCCAATTTTTTGACCCTCTTTGCCCTCCTCCAAAATTTTCGACATACCCTCCCGCAACTTTCGGCCAGGGGGGTTGAGTGTTTGAGTGTTTTTAAGAAATTTTTTTAAAAATCTGCAAATTTTTGCTAAAAATAGAAAATTTTTTCTAAAATTTGAGAAATTTTTTGGAAAATGAAGGCAAAATTTGCTAAAATTTGGCAAAAATTGTGGATTTCCCAAAAAAAGGTCGCTGGATGCTCGGGTCGGGCCCCCCATCAAAAAATCCTGGCGCCGCTAGGCTGCCCCCCCTAAATTTTTTACTTATCCTCTCCTCCCTCAACTTTCGGCACTTTTGCACCCGTCGAGACCCCCACGGAGAGGCCAGACAGTAGCGGCGCCAGGATTTTTTGAAGTTCGACCCAAAAATCCGGCGACCTTTTTGGGAAATCCAAAATTTTTGTCAAATTTTAGCAAATTTTACCTTCATTTTCCAAAAATTTGCTGAAATTTTAGCAAAAATTTTTCGATTATTTGCAAAAATTTTCCGATTTTTAAAAAAATTTCTTAAAAACACTCAACTTATGCATATATGTATAAACTTTTCAAGGGGGTGCCCGACCCCCAAAGGGAGGGGCCCAAATCGCAAAGGGGGGGCCCCGCCCCGCCCGTTGCATAAAAGTGATTAGTTGATTAGTGATTAGTGATTACGTAGTTGATTAGTGTAGCAGTTATTCCAGGATAATAAAAGATAGGAATGGGCTACGACAATAATTTATACTTCATTTTGAAGTGCTTTGAGCGGAAACAAAAAGTCCAAATTAATTTACAACTTAAACTGTAGTGGTAACCGCGTAAAAAGTAAAGAAATTTACGACTGAGTTCAAATTTTTCCATTGACTGAATAAACCAGCAAGGATAAATTAAATATTATATACATGATTGATGTTTAGATAAAGTACTTCTACAGCTACGATTTGGTACCAAAAACTCCAAAAACGGTGGACTGCTGAAAAAGTTTTACTCGAAAACCTGCTACACTAATCAACTAATCACTAATCACTTTTAGGCAACGGGCCCCAACGGGCAAGGGGCCCGTTGCATAAAACTGATTAGTTGATTAGTGATTAGTGATTTGTAGCAGTTTTTTGAGGATAATCATAGCTACGAATAGGCTACGACAAGAATTTAGATGTCA
>JASAND010004821.1:0-10994 GCA_030248195.1 Trissonchulus latispiculum
ACCAGTTTGAGGGGGTCCTCCAATGAGATAAACTGTTCGCCTCACCAGGGCTTTCATTTGATACCAAACTTAGCCACTTTTGGAAAAATCGATTTTTGGGCATTTTGGACCGGTCCGGACCCTGGTCAGGGCGCCACAGGCCGTTGGATCCACTTTTGGAGGGGTCCTCCAATGACAAAAAATGTTCATCTCACCACGGGCTTTCATTTGATACCAAACTTAGCCACTTTTGGAAAAATCGATTTTTGGGCATTTTGGACCGGTCCGACCCCTGGTCAGGCGCCACAGGCCGTTGGGGTCACTTTGGAGGGGTCCTCCAATGACAAAAAATGGTCGCCTCACCAAGGGCTTTCATTTGATATCAAACTTGACCACTTTTGAAAAAAATCGATTTTTGGCCATTTTGGACCGGTCCGACCCTGGCCAGGGCGCCACAGGCCGCTTGGGGCCATTTTGGAGGGGTCCTCCAATGACAAAAAATGTTCACCTCACCACGGGCTTTCATTTGATACCAGACATGGCCACTTTTGGAAAAATCGATTTTTGGCCGTTTTGGCCACGGTCCACGGTCCGGACCCCTGGCCAGGGCGCCACAGGGGTCAGGGCGAAACCTACTATAGCCTATGCTGTAGTGCCCCCGCACCCCACCCCAAACCCCAAGTAAGAGAGACCTGCTCACTGTAGATATTTCTGTAGAAGAGGTTAAAGTTGGAGTCTGGGTTACGTCTACTGGCCCCCCCCCATTCGGCGACCTCCCCCCCCCCATTCGAGGAGCCCCCCCCCCCATAAAAAAACCCCCCCCCCCAAAAATTCCCACCCCCCCCCCCCCCATAACCCCAAAAATTGCCATTTTTTGCCATTTTTAGCCAAAATTTTCAAAATTTTTCGGCTTCGCCGGATTTTTACCGAAATTTCCACTATTTTAGCTTAAAAAACACCCAAAATTAGTTATTTTTTAGCGATTTTTAGCATTTTTACGCAAAAAACCTAAAAATTTGTCAAAAAATATGCCCCCCCCCCATTTTCGGTGAGCCCCCCCCCCCATCGATGGGGGGGGGGGCTTCGTCGAGCCCCCCTTCCATATCGCCCTCCCCCATAAATTTTGGCGCCTAGAAGTAAGCCAGGGAGTTGCGACACGGTAGGGCCCACCACCATCAGGGTGCCCCCAGCCACATGGATAGGTCCTAGAGCGAAACTAATGGGCCCTTTAGATTCACCATATAGGGGTTCCTATTCGAATACGAAACCTCAGCCCAGCAGCTCTTATGTATAGGGCTGCCTACTCCATAGGCCCAGACCCCCCCTTTTACACGTTAACTAGTGACCCCTGGCCAGGGCGCCACAGGAGACCTGCCGACATCTAATATAGCCTATGCAGTAGTCCACCCTTGGGTCATGCCAAAACCCCAATATGAGAGCCCAGCTTCCCTCGCTGCGATCTATTTCGAAGTGCAATTATTTTCGAACTTAGTTTTTTTTCGGGGGTCACTTGGGGGGTCCCCACCGGGGGGGTGGGGCCATCTGGGGGTATCCGGGAACCGCGGAAAGTAATTTCCCCGGAATTGAGGAACTTTTTGTACAAAAAAACCTAAAATAGTACGGCTCTGAAGGGTCCTCCGACCTGCACCCCTAGGGGAAAAAAAATGCGAGAGAAACGCGACCTGCGCGGGGGGCCAATTTCCATATCTCAAGATCTACCCGGCCGATCCGGCTGAAATTTTCACAGCATGTACCCCTGCCCACAGGCTCTTCACATACCAAGTTTGAGCCCGATCGGTCCACTCCTCCGCTGGCCACAGGCCAAACAATGTCCAGATTATACACATTGCGTCAAATTTTCCCTATTCTAGGGGGAGCGCTAACGCGCTCCCCCTAATATCAATAATAACTGAACGAATCATTCCGACGACTTTCTGTTTCCTCCCGGATTGAACCAATAATCTCGGTATCATATCCTTAGGTCTTTTCTCGTTGCTTGCCGTAGTCCAACACAACGAAATAAGTTAATTTACGTGTACGTATAACCTAGCTAGTCTAACCGACTACGTAAAGAACATCTTCAACGATTTTTTGAACGTTTAAATTAATTTTTTACTAGACTTGACAGTTTACATTGTTCGCTCTGTATGCGACAATCAATAAAGCGAAGCGTGAAAGTCCGCGAATATGGGTTGTTCGGCGAAGCTGTGCCCATATTAATTCGCTCACAACCTAGTCATCTTCTGTTTTTGAACCTAGCCCCCATATATATTAAGCATTTTTAAGACTAGTCCTCCCTTGATTTTGCAACCTCACCATCACCCATATTACTTTTTCATGCTCCAGAGGAGCATTTTTATTACTTGTCCTTCTGTCATTTTAAAGGGTCCCTTTCTAACACTGAGTTAATTGATATATAAGGAGCTTGAACAGTGCCACAGGTATGGCAGAAAAGTGAAAAGTGATACCAAACTTGACCACTTTTGAATACTTTCATTTGTGACCCCCCCACCAGACACACCACCGGTCACTTCCATCGGTTTCGGTAATATGCCCATTGAAACGATCGTAGTCGATTTACTATATACGTATGCCTTAGGGATCGACCGGATCCAAAATTTTGCCGGATCCGGACCCGGATCCGGATCCAGTTTGGATCCGGCCGGATCCGGATCCGGATCTAGTCATCAAAATACATGCAAATTTTTGAAATTTTGTTCTTTGATTTTGTTAATGCTTATGGGGTTTTTTATAGTTTTGGTAATGCATCAATGCAGGTAGTGAATTTATTTAATAATTTTCAGCAATTTCGCTGTGTTTGATATATACTGCAAATGAGTTAACAAACATTTAGCCTGAAAGAAACTATTTTCACTAAGTATATATATCTAAAGAATTTTTGAAATGTGTGGGCCGCAGCCGCACACATGGGACAGTTTACAATAAAAGTTTTTCAACAAAATCAGCAGATTAGTAGATTAACATTACCTTCCCATTAACTTCTTACATGGGGCTTGAGAAGAACATAAAACCAATACTTGAACATCTTAAAAATTTCACTGAAGTTAAATTTTTTGAGTTTACAAGTCGTTTAGGCTTACTGGTCTAATAATTTTGCAATACATAAGAAATGGTTAAACGCTGTAAGTAGACTTAAAATTTTGCTACTACAGAGAAACCATTTTATTAAAAGCATCGCTTAAAAATTCAGAAAAGCACAAGTTAAAATTGGGAAAACCCAACACGTCAAGGAGTCTGATAATTGCAAATTTTGTTAAATTTTTGTCTATAGACGTCTTAAAATAACTACTCATGGAGACCTATTTAACACTAATTTATAAAAAATTACATAATTATGGAGAAATATATAGAAATTCATTTGGCATGACTTGCGTAAAAAAATAGAACAAAATATGAATGTCTACTTATTCGAGTTCAGTTGTATATTAAGATACACGGGGGTCTGGGGGCGGTAGCCCCCAGTAAAAGCCACACTCTTAGCACGAAAAATCGCGTCAAGAAATTAATTTAGAGCACTCCAGGCATTTATATTTTACTTTCAGTAATAAAATTCCTTTGCTTTGTTAACTGCAAAAAAGATCCGGATCCGGATGGTTTTTCTGCCGGATCCGGATCTGCAATATCCGGCAGGATCCGGATCCGGATATCCGGTCGATTCCTAATGCCTCCAATCAAAATGATGAAAAACGCTGTTTTAGGGGATTTGACAGGTGGTCAGTGGGTCACATAGCCCGTACTGACCACTGGTCACTTCCGCCGGTTCTGATAATATGCTCATTGAAACGAGCGTAGTCGATTTACTATATATGCCCCAACAAAAATGCCGAAAAACGCTGTCGTAGGGGATTTGACCACTGGTCAATAGGCCACCTAACCTGTAGTGACCAGTGGTCACTTCCGCAGGCTCTGAAAATATGCGCATTGAAACGAGCGTAGTCGATTTATATACTATATATGGCCCCAACCAAAACGCCGAAAAACGCTGTCTTAGGGGATTTGACCACTGGTCAATAGGCCACCTAGACTGTAGTGACCAGTGACAGTCACTTCAGCCGGTTCTGAAAATATGCTCATTGAAACGAGCGTAATCGTTTTACTATATATGCTCCCAACCAAAACGCTCAAAAACGCTGTTTCAAGGGGTTTGAACAGTGGTCAGTGGACACCATAGGCCGTAGTGACCAGTGGTCACTTCCGTCGGTTTCGGAGATGTGCCCACTAAAACAAGCGTAGTCGATTTACTATATATGCCCCCGACTAAAACGCCGAAAAACGCTGCTTAGAGTGAGTTTCCCAACTTGACCCTGGGCGAGGAACCAAGGGAGCCATGCTGACCAGTGGTCATTTCGGACGGTATTGGCAGTATGCTCATCGTTTTCAGCGACCCTGATTTACTATATATGGGTACCACCCCAAGGCCGAAAAACGCCATTTTTAGTGACTTTTAGGCCAGTTCTAGTAAAAGTGGGACTTAGAAACTTTTCGCCAAAACAGGTGAAAAATGCAAAGTTTGGGCCCATCTCCTGAAAGCTACAGAGCGAAATTAAAAAATCCCCCTCGTTACTTTGAGCGCATAGTCCCAAATATTCAAATAAAATAAACCAAACCGATCTAGCTGCTAGCCTGTGAAAAAAAGTTGATTTCAACCGAAGCGCCAAAATAGCGAAAGTCCGACTTTGGGGCCTTGGCACAGAGCCAAAGTTGGCCGAGTGCCAAAATGACCTTCGTTTGGTAGCATGGGGGGATACTGCCTACCAACATATCATAGTAGCATTGGACCAAAATGCCCACATCATTCCAACACTTCGCTAGAAAATGCACTTCCAATAAGCGTTATTAACCGAGAAAAAAAAAACAACCGCACGGTAACTATCGCCTAGTGCAAAATTTCGAAGTTCCGAATTTTAACCAAAAGTATGGTGGTACTTGTAGACTACTCGCACTGTGACGCCAATATGAGCCTCGTTGTAGGACAGGCTCATATGTAAAGCGGTTGCAACTTGTTTTCCTTAATTTACAACCTCCCTACGGAACTCATATGTATTTTACAGGCTAGTTTTTGCTTATGTACAACCTGCCTACGAAGACTCATATGTATTTTACATGTGACGAAGGAGCACTTTTTGTTCTTGTTTTCTATTATTTTATATATATATGTATGCTCATGAAGGTATATATATACGTATAGATATCTTTCAACAGTAGCAAGCAAGCCAACCACAGCACTCCACATCCACAACCACTTTGAGCATGCAGTTCTATGACAAATGTTGCTCAGCTCGCTCAGGGCTTTCATTTGGTACCAAATTTGACCACTTTTGAAAAATTTCATTTTTGACCGAAAATCGCCTGAGTCCCCAATCGACCCCACCACAGCACTCTACAGCCACTTTGAGCATGCAGTTCTATGACAAAAGTTGCTCAGCTCGCTTAGGGCTTTCATTTAGTACCAAATTTGACCACTTTTGAAAAATTTCATTTTTTACCGAAAATCGCCTAAGTCCCCACCCCACCCCACCACAGCATTCTACAGCCACTTTGAGCATGCAGTTCTATGACAAACGTTGCTCAGCTCGCTTAGGGCTTTCATTTGGTACCAAATTTGACCAGTTTTGAAAAATTTCATTTTTGACCGAAAATCGCCTGAGTCCCCAATCGACCCCACCACAGCACTCTACAGCCACTTTGAGCAACTCGCCTGAGTCCCCAATCGACCCCACCACAGCACTCTACAGCCACTTTGAGCATGCAGTTCTATGACAAAAGTTGCTCAGCTCGCTTAGGGCTTTCATTTAGTACCAAATTTGACCACTTTTGAAAAATTTCATTTTTTACCGAAAATCGCCTAAGTCCCCACCCCACCCCACCACAGCACTCTACAGCCACTTTGAGCATGCAGTTCTATGACAAACGTTGCTCAGCTCGCTTAGGGCTTTCATTTGGTACCAAATTTGACCAGTTTTGAAAAATTTCATTTTTGACCGAAAATCGCCTGAGTCCCCAATCGACCCCACCACAGCACTCTACAGCCACTTTGAGCATGCAGTTCTATGACAAATGTTGCTCAGCTCGCTCAGGGCTTTCATTTGGTACCAAATTTGACCACTTTTGAAAAATTTCATTTTTGACCGAAAATCGCCTGAGTCCCCAATCGACCCCACCACAGCACTCTACAGCCACTTTGAGCATGCAGTTCTATGACAAAAGTTGCTCAGCTCGCTTAGGGCTTTCATTTTGTACCAAATTTGACCACTTTTGAAAAATTTCATTTTTTACCGAAAATCGCCCAAGTCCCCACCCCACCCCACCACAGCACTCTACAGCCACTTTGAGCATGCAGTTCTATGACAAAAGTTGCTCAGCTCGCTTAGGGCTTTCATTTGGTACCAAATTTGACCAGTTTTGAAAAATTTCTTTTTTGACCGAAAATCGCCTGAGTCCCCAATCGACCCCACCACAGCACTCTACAGCCACTTTGAGCATGCAGTTCTATGACAAAAGTTGCTCAGGTCGCTCAGGGCTTTCATTTGGTATCAAATTTGACCACTTTTGAAAAATTTCATTTTGACCGAAAATCGCCTAAGTCCCCACCCCACCCCACCACAGCACTCTACAGCCACTTTGAGCGTGCAGTTCTATGACAAAAGTTGCTCAGCTCGCTTAGGGCTTTCATTTGGTACCAAATTTGACCACTTTTGAAAAATTTCATTTTTGACCGAAAATCGCCTAAGTCCCCACCCCACCCCACCACAGCACTCTACAGCCACTTTGAGCATACAGTTCTATGACAAAAGTTGCTCAGCTCGCTTAGCGCTTTCATTTGATACCAAATTTGACCACTTTTGAAAATTTTCATTTTTGACCCCATGACATCCCACCGACCTGACACTCCAGATGGCAAAGTGGAACCAGCACAGCAAGATGGGTGGGTCAGACGGCAAGACGGATGCCAGGAATGAGCTGGGCGCACCAGAAAACCCCTATAGACAATGTTTTGTCAGGCTATGTACAGTCCTATATGGTGTTCCCGGAAGTCGGTACCGACCGGACCCTCCAGACGGCAAAGTGGAACCAGCACAGCAAGATGGGTGGGTCAGACGGCAAAACGGACACCGGGAATGAGCTGGGCGCACCAGAAAACCCCTATAGACAAAGTTTGGAGAGGCAAAGTAAAGCCTACTATGGACCTCCGGGAAGCGGTTACCGACATGACCCCTCAGACGGTTAAGTGGAACCAGCCCAGCAACTTGGGTTACTCGGGCAGCAAAACTGATAGCGGGAATCGATTCTCCGTCCCAAAAAACCTTTGTATGCAAAATTTGAGCCACCCATGTAGCAAAATAAGCGAAAAAATTAAGTTCAAAGTTCGACCCAAAATTCACCAAATTTGGCCGGCCAGTACCGAAAAATTACGCACGAAGACGGAAAATCATATAGCATTTGAACGACCCCGATATGTGTACTGTTTAACCATATAGTCAGTATTGCCCCATATATAACCCAATCTGACTTATTAAGGCGCCTTTGAAGCATACTTTTTGGCCATTTTAGCGTTTTGGCCGACTTTGGCCCCCAGCCAAAAATTTTTTCCGGCCCTGGGAGGCATAAAAACTAGCTTATTTTCTTATTTTTGATTTGTACTACAAGAATATATATGGGTTTCATAGGCAAAAATTTTTCTGTCTGTAGTTATTCAAGCTACAAAACCCCCTTATGAGACATCAAAAGCGAGAAACCGGAAAAAAAGAAAAAACACAATTTTCGTAAGCGATTTTTGGCGCAACTTTTTAACGGAAAGTGGTACGGGGATGAAACTTGGCAAATATACTAAACTCGACACGTACAATTTTTTGCGCACATAATCTGCGCAGGATCTGCGCAGGAATCTGCGCAGCTTCTGCGCAGCCTTGTTTTACACGGTCATTCGACCATTTTCACTCATATTATAGGGGTCGCTACCGCGACCCCTATGATTAAGATACGTAATGTATATGCATATACATAACACGTACATATATTACAAGTAACAAAAATGCTGGGCGGGGGGCGCCCCCAAACTCGACCCCTTCCCTCCCCCCACTCGGTCCCCTCCCCACTTTTTTGGGCTTCCTCCCACTCACCCTAAGGTGCCCAGAAAATGCCAAATTTTTCGGATTTTTGGTTAAATTTTTCAAATTTTTTTGGCTTCGGCAGAAATTTTTGGTCTAAAATCGTCTTTTTTGGTGCTAAAACTAAATTTTGAGCAGTTCTAAGCTTAGTTATAGCAGTTTATGTGGAAATCAGATTATTTATACTGTATTTTTAGCATTTTTAGCCCACTGTATTTCCCCCCATTTTTGGACCTCCCCCCCCAACACCCCCCCACTAGTGGGGGGGGGCGTCCCCGCCCATTTATTTTTGCTTAGAAAAACCCCAGAAATGCTCCGCACAAAAGGGGATAATATGTGTGTTGGGCCTAAATCCTATCCTTTAAATTCCGGTTGAGAAACTAAAAACACAAATCCAGCACAGCAACTTTTGGTGGATGGCTCCGTGGCCAAAGTTCTTCCATTCGCTTCGGGCTTTCATTTGACACCAAATTTGACCACTTTTGAAAAATTATAGTTTTGACCCAAAATCGCAAGTCCCCACCCCACCCCACAGCACTCTACAGCCACTTTGAGCATGCAATTCTATGACAAAAGTTGTTCAGCTCACTTAGGGCTCTCATTTGATACCAAATTTGACCATTTTTGAAAAATTTTATTTTCGACCACTTGACCCCCCCCACCCGACTGACCCTTCAAACGGCAAACTGGAACCAGCCCAGCAAAATAGGTACGTCGGACGGCAAAACGGACACCGGGAATGAGCTGGGCGCACCAGAAAACACCTATAGATTTGACAGACCAGGTAAAGATTACTATGGGCCACCAGGGAACAGTTTCCGACTTGACTCTCCCGACGGCAAAGTAGAACCAGCCCAGCAAAATAGGCACGTCGGACGGCAAAACGGATGCCGGGAATGAGCTGGGCACACCAGAAAACCCTCTACAGACAAAGCTTTGAGAGGCCAAGTAAAGCCTACAATGGACCTCCGGGAAGCGGTTTCCGACTTGACCCTCCCGACGGCAAAGTGCAACCAGCCCAGCAAGATGGGTAAGTCTGACGGTAAAACTGACTGAGGGAATCGGTTCTCCGTGCCAGAAAACCATTGTATGGAAGATTTGAGCTTTCGAAGTTGAATAGATAGCGAGAAATTTCGATTTTTTCATTTTTCGAATTTTCGCCATTTTTGACGGGCCACTGTGGTCGCTAGGGAAGTGATAGAGAAACGCAACCTGGGCCGTTAGTTAGTTCAATATACGTAATTCCTGAATATATAAAGAAATCAGCTCCAGCTCGTAACGTTCGACCTGAGCGACGACCACAAAATGGTCACTTTTCGCTCTGAGCCGAACTTGCGGCGCCACGGCGGCGCTGTGGCGCAGCAGAGGCGCAAAAAAATATGGAATTCTTAAATTCTTTAGAGGGTACTACTAAACCCTAGAGCCCTTTAGGTTGGCCCACTGCTGCAGTTTACGTGAAAGCGGCGAACATTATGTATATACAATACAACCATCAAATAGGAGAAACCGGAAAACATCGTCGCCATAAGCGGTCCGGGGCGCCACTTTTTAACGGTAAGTAATACGGTGCTGAAACTTCGGGGACATACTAAACTCGATGTGCTCTACAATTTGCGCATGAAATCTGTGCAGGATTTTTCGCAGCTGCTGCGCAGCTTATTTTACACTGCTGCCGCGACCCCTATGATATACGTGACAGTGTTTGTTTACATATAATTATTATAATATAAGTTGCATAACAGAACAGATGTGTGGTGAATATGAATGAATATATATATATATATATATATATATATATATATATATATATATATATACACAGTGGCGTAGATAGGTCATTGCTTCGGGGAGGGCGGATTTTTGGCAAGTCTGGGGGGGAGGGGGTCCGGGGCCCGACCCCACCCCCCCGAAATCGAGCAATTTTTTACCTCGACCCACACTCAGCTTTCAATATTTCTAAAAGTAAAATTGAGTTTTTCAGATTTTCACCAAAAACGGGTACAGCAGCTTTAATTCTTATTTAGTAGACTTGAGAAATTTTCTCAGATTTTCACCAAAAACGAATTAATTATTAAAGCTGACATTTTTCTGATTTTTACGAAAAACTGTTAGAGAAACTTTATATATGTATATATATAATTCTTTAATATATATACCAAAGTTGAAAATTTTTAACTTTCTAAATTATTTGAACAGAATTGCTATTGAATCCCCAGAAGTTGAGAATTTTTGATATTTTAGACATGAAAGCAATTTTTCAAAGCACTTTCTTGCTGTTTTATTTCAGATCAGCAAATATATAATATGAGAGCTAGCATTGTACGCATGGAAGCGCTGTGGAGAAACCAAATGTCTCGAAGAAATAGAACCCGCGGGGGTCTGGGGGCGGAGTCCACCGGAAGTTGCAGAATTTTTAATATTTAGACTCCCTGAGGAGACTTTTGAGCACGTTATTTATTAAGTGCCACATCTGCAAGACTAAAGACAGAAACATTTATTTTAGGAAAATGAAATAACCAATATCAAGTTGTCATAGTAGTTACCAATATAAGAACGCAGACAAGCAGGAGTATATATGGGAGCGCTGCCCCCAGCAGAAAATTTTTAGAAATGTTACGTTTTAAACCTATTTTCCCTGTACCTAACTTTCGCACAAAATCGCCTTTTATTTGGCTCAGAGCGAGCGAATTTTTTGAAAAATTAATGGTTGAAACCTATATTTCAGACTACTTTTCCAGCAAAAACTGGTGCAATATGTTAAGCTCGCGCTGCGCGCGAGCTTAAAAATTTTTCCACTGGCAAAATTTCCAGGGGGGCAAAGGTGCTTCGGGGGGGCGCCCGCCCGGGCGCCCCCCCCTTATCTACGCCTATGTATATATATATATA
>JASAND010004823.1:0-15024 GCA_030248195.1 Trissonchulus latispiculum
TTTGGTCTAGGTCTTCGTCGTCGGCGAAGCTGTGCCCATATTAATTAGTCCACAACCTAGTCCTCTCTTGATTTTACAACCTCACCACCACCATATTACGTTTGCATGCTCCGGAGGAGCATTTTTATTACTTGTATTGGTTGTTTCAGTCTATATTCAACGTGGGGTATGATATCCTGTCGGTCTTTAAAAGCCAGAGATCTGTGTCTGACAACTGTGAAATCTACTTTACAGTTACAGTTTGGGAAGCGGTGGCTGTTTGAATTTCCTAAATCTCCCTCCTGGTCTTCCCTTGGTTCGACAAGAAAGCAGTATGCGGAGAGACGATTGTTGGGGTTTGTTGTCGGGGGTGACTCTCCGTGTTTTAAGCTTCCTACATCTGATGTGGGCAGCTTTGCTACCACATTGCTGCCCACCTCAGGTGTCCCTTTATGGGGCCTCGCGGCAGCTCACCAGCTAGCGGGCGGGAAGTGACTACATAAATAAATAAATAAATAAATGTTGGGGTTTGTACGTCATCGCTTTAATTGCCTGTCTCTTTTTGAAGCTAGATGCTGTTATTTATTCTTGAACTGGAACTGCTAACATTCTTATGATGATCTGAATTTTAAGGCTTTTTCGTAGGCTTTTCGCCATGTAGAACCGGATTACGGTATTTGGTTTTTCTCCGTACATAAGTATTCCGGCAAATGTCCAGCATTTTTTTGTAGTGTTCGGGTAATGTTATGTAAATACGGCCTCTTCACCCATTCGTCCGTGAATTTAACTGAATTGTAATGTTTGGGCATTCTATAATAGCCATTTTCCTAAACTTCCTGAAACAAAATTCTGTATTTTGTCTTGTCTTCTAAACATTGCTTTTGCAGCTATTCCATGGAACAGATGTATGACGTGGTAGCAGATGTTAGCAAATACAAAGAATTCGTTCCTTGGTGTTCTGGCTCCAGTGTTTCCAGACTTGATGAAAACTTTTGCAGATGTCAAATGGAAATTGGGTTCCCGCCCCTGGTTGAACGATACGGCTGTGATGTAACCCTTCATAAACCAACATTAGTTAAAGTTTGTCGCTTAAATGATATGACTCTGTGTAGATTTTCTAGAAGTTCCACTGTATATATAACTGTTTACCTAACCTTAAGCTTAATACTTAACGGATGATGGTGTTACATAAGCTATCAACTGAACACTCAAACTCAGTTGTAATCATAATTTGAAGATTTTTATCTCTTTTCGTCAGATAAATTTGTTAGTTTGTTCAGAAGTGTCTTTGCCGGAACCGTTCTTGCACGCAAGTATTTACGCGTTGCAGCATTCTGCATCTAGGTTGCTCTTTTAATGTTTCCTCTCCTCATTCTTCTATTTTCTTTTAAGGTGGTGATTCCTTTTGGGCACATATTATTGGTTGACGGCTCAAATCAAGATGAAATTTGATGGAACTTTCCAAAATAAGTTCTTTTAGCATTCTAAAACCCTCCGCGCAATCCCGCTTCAAAACTTTGACGTCTCCGTTCAGGGCGGTTTTTGCCGATTTTTGACATTTACACAGTAGCTGCATAGCTACGACTATATTCATTCGAAAGATCTTGTTAAGCTCTACATTTTTGCTTTCGGAAGCGCCTTTCTAGCTTGTGTCTACCGTTAGATATAGCTGATTTTCCTAGTTTGGCGTTAAAAACTTGTCATTTCTGCAGAAATCAAATAATCCGCCATTTCTTGAGTCTTGCAAGCCGTAAAATTAAACTAAGGGTATCAATTTGAAGGTCTCGTCGAGGCCAATTATTTATGGCATTGTAATCTTCTAAGTGTTATCCCGTAAGCTGCTATTATAAAAAGTGTAGTTTTTGCAAAAACATGACCGCATTTTTTCCAGCGATTGTGGAGCATTTAATATGCAAGCTAGAGGGTTGCCACTTACTGGACGTGTTTTACACAAAAATATCCAGGGACCCTTTTTAGTTGCCCCGATTGCTGCTTTCTAGCCAAAGTGGTCGCTTGCCAAAGTTGGGAAAGGTAGGCAAAATCCAGGTTGCGCTTACATTTTATCTAATTTCTTTATAACGAAGACCGATTTCGTAATAATTAAAAAGGGTCCCCAGCTATTTAATAGTGTAATCGAATGATGAGGCCGACGCCTCATGAAAAAATTTACTTTAGTCTGCAAAAAATCTGGAAAATTAAATTAATTTGAAAATGCAGTAATTAATTTCCGAGAACTAAAGTTAGGTTCACTGTATTCATTAGAAAGAGAAAATGTTAAGCTCCATTTCGACATAAAAATGGCTTCTTAACTCCAAGGAACGAATGAGTAATAAGCTGCTCCAATGGATTTCACCTTGCTGCGGTGGAGCAGCTTGTGGTCATCAGAAGCTGGTGGCCCAACAAAATGGATCCAACTTTGGGCTGCCCCATTCAGAAGCCCGACCCCCCTCCTGGGTCCCTATTCCGGGACGGCCTGCCCTTGGTCTCATACCGCCGGGTTTTTCCTAGCTGGGCGAGGTAAGCCAGCCTACTTCGCCCAGCTCCTGCTTATGGCTGGCGACGTCGAACCGAACCCCGGGCCTCGATATCCATGTGCCACCTGCGGCCTGCCCGTGGGTAACAACTGCTACTCCATCCTGTGCGTCTCCTGCGGCAGCTGGGTGCACGGGGGAAAGTGTAGCGGAATTTCCCCTGGATCCTTCAGGAAAGGCCTGCCCAGTCAACTAATTGCAACCTACCTCTGCCCAACCTGTAACCCTCAGCCTGCCCAGTCCGTGCCACACCCACTAGTGCCCTCCCAGTCCAATTCTGCCCCCGCCAACACCCCTCCCATTCAGCGGGGCAGGGCCCGCCCTCCACGGAAGTCCCCTAAACAACGGGGTATCAAGGTCCTGCAGTGGAACGCAGGGGCTCTGTCACTTCCCAAACGAGCGTTCCTTCAGAAACTGTTAACTGACAATAACATCGACGTGGCTGCAGTGCAGGAAACCTGGCTGAGGCCCGGTGACCAGCTCCACTTCCCCGGCTACCACGAGGAACATAAGTACAGGACTCATGATCGGAGGAATGGCCGAGCCCCTGCTGTCGGAGGAGGTGTAGTTCTGCTTATCCGGAAAGGCTTGGACTATGTGAGGCGACCTGGTCCCCTGGTCGCGGCCAACGACAACAATTCGGATGTGGTTGCGGTGGATTTGGCCTACCGGAAGTCCCTGATCCCTATCAGCTGTTGTCAGGACTGCCGCTGATCAGAGAACGCAGCAGTTCAGCCCAGCCTACCTCCCGTCATCCTCCAGGACTGTAGTACTCGGCGATTTCAATGCTCATTCTCCGGCCTGGGATGACTACCAACCAACAAATGATATCGGCGAGGAGCTTGAAGACTGGATATTGACTCACAGCCTTCTGGTGGCCAACTCTACCGAATCGACCAAGGCCACATCCAAATCAGTCCCGGATATCTCCATCCTGGGCAGACACTGGGAAGGCAGACACGATTGGAATCTGCTGCCTGACACTGTCTCCGACCACATGCCCATTCTCCTCCGCCTCCGTACCAATGGTCCCAGCCACCAATCCCCGCCACACCGCCCAGACTACAGGAAGGCGGACTGGGGCCGCTTCAGGCATGTCCTGGACGACCAGCTCTCCCTGAACCTGCGAACTAGCGACGACTGCTCGGTCCATAGCCTGTCCAGGGCAATCACGACGTCGCTCCTCACTGCTGCCAGGGTCGCCATCCCGCTGACCCACCGGCGGAACGCGAAAGCTTGGTGGACGCCAGAACTAACGGAGCAAACCAAAAAGTGCCGGAATCTGAGAAAAACTGCTGTCCTGGATGACACCCACAGGCAAATGTGGGTGACTGAAACCAGGAAACTGAAGACCATGATCTCGACGGCAAAGAAGGAGAATTGGCAGGAATTTGCCAGTGGCCTCAGTCTCAGGTCAGACCCATCCAAGGTAATGCGCACAATCCGGGCCATCGACGGGAAGTCCGAAGTTTCCAGTGGCGGAGCACTGAACAGAGGAAACAAGACCCTGATCACCGACAGAGATAAAGCTGCCGCCTTCATTTCCGAATATGCCTCGGTTAGCAGAAACACCGAGCACAAGGATTCCACACGGACCATGCGCGGTGTGAAGTCCCATCTGCGGGCGGCCTGTGCCTGCTCGAACACCAACTCAAGATCCATCTGCAGTCCCTTCACTGCCGCTGAATTGCAAGGGGCGCTGAAGGCACTGAAGACCAGGAAGGCTCCTGGGATGGACGGTGTCACCAACGAACTTTTGAAGAACTGTTCATCATCCTGTCAGGACGCTCTTCTCAAGCTCTTCAACCTCTCATGGTCCGGCGGTGGAATCCCGAGCTCATGGAAGCAAGCAGCCATCATACCTATCCTGAAGAGGGGGAAATCCCCCCAACTGACCAGCTCCTATCGGCCCATCAGTCTGACACCAGCCATCGCGAAACTTATGGAAACAATGGTCAAGAAACGACTGCAATTCCATCTGGAGAGAAGCGGCTTCTTTTCTCCTGCACAAGCTGGCTTCCGCCCTGGTGCGTCAACTGAAGACCAGGTGCTTCGTCTGTCCCAGTCCATAGTCGATGGATTCTCCAACCCTCGGAAAGCAAAACGGACTGCATTGGCGCTTATCGACTTTTCCCGTGCCTTCGATACGGTCTGGAAACCGGGGCTTTTGCGGAAGCTGATCGACTCTGGAGCCCCAATATGCACAGTTCGTTGGCTAAGGCAGTTCCTAGCAGACCGGAGGGCTTGTGTTAAAATCAACTCATCCAAAAGCAAGCTGAAACCGCTTCAGCTTGGCGTGCCCCAAGGAAGCTGCTTGTCTCCACTGCTCTTCCTAGTCTTCATCAACGATATCGTGGAAGGCATGCCCAATGGAATACAAGCCTCTCTGTTTGCTGACGACTTGGCCCTATGGGCACAAGACACCAACACAGCAACTGCCGAGTCTAACCTCCAGTCAGCCCTCAACTCACTTCTCGAGTGGTCCCAGAAATGGCACATCAACGTGAACGTGGGCAAATGCGAGAGTATGATTTTCACCACCCACAACGCCGAAGCCAACCGAAAGCTGAATCTGCGATATGGACCTGACCATATCCCTTGCAAGAGCTCTGTAACCTTCCTTGGAGTCACGTTTGATCGGCTGCTCAATTTTGGGCCCCATGTTGCGCATCTGAAGTCCAAATCAATGGCTAGAACCAAGATCCTGTCTGCCCTGGCTGGGAAGAGCTGGGGCCTTTCAAAGGAAGACCTCAGATCAGTCTACATCACATTCATCAGGTCTGCATTGGAATACTGTGCTGGTGTTTGGGGGCCCATCGCAGCTCCAACCCACCTGCACACGGCAGAGAAAGTCCAAAATCGGGCTTGCAGAATCATAACTGGCTGCTACAACTCTTCTCCAGTGGAGGCACTCCAGCTGGAAGCTGGAGTGATGCCACTAAAGTCCCGTGTGCAGTTACTGTCCACCAAGGCTTATGAGAAAAGCCTACGACTGCCGCCCACCAACCTAAGGCACTGTGCTGTAGCTGACCAGCCTGAGGTCAGACTTAGGACCCTCAAAAGCCAACCGAACTGGAGAGTCGAAGTCAGTCGAACCGTCAACGGAACTTGCCTTCAACATGGCGTTCGAGAGCCTCTTTGCCTACTACCGCCATCACCTCCTTGGGAACGCAGAACGACGGTGGAGACGGATTCCTCACTAGTGAAGTCCTGCCAGAAATCACTGCCGCCGGAAATAAGAAGAAGCCGGTGTGCAGAAGCCATCTCCAGCCTTCCCAGAGCCGATCTGGACATCTGGACGGACGGTTCAGCGGAGTCTGGAACTAGCAAAGGCGGAAGTGGCGTTCTCATCGTCGATAACCGGAGAAGTAGGCGGAACCATCTGGCCTTCGCTGCTGGAAAAGTATGCTCCAGCTACAGGGCGGAAGTGAATGCCGTCCACCAAGGCCTCAGATGGCTCCAAAGGAATTACGCCACGGCTGACTGCAATCTGATTCGAATCTACACTGACTCACTGTCCCTGGTTGAACGCCTCTCCAACGGACTTCGCCTTCCGGCAACTGACCTGGAACAGAGACTTTGGCAGCAGCTGGAACTGTTCTCACGGGCTGAGATACAGATCCAGATAATGTGGGTGCCTAGCCACTGCGGCATTAGAGGTAATGAGAAAGCCGACAGGTTGGCTAGAAATGGAAGCAGAATGTCGCAAGACCTAGTCCCAATCGATCTCCCAACAGCCAACGCTGTCCTGAGGAGGAAAACGATTTCTGAGTGGCATAACGGAGTCAGCCATGACAGAACCAGGGCCATATTTGGGGACCGCGGTCCGGTCCCTGCCGACCGCGAAATGAGCATCCCCAAGGCCCATCGAACTCTACTCTCACAATTGCGAACTGGTAAATCCCTCCTCCTAGCTCAGTACAGGCATACTATAGATCCAGCTGGCTGTCCCTCCCCCCTATGCCCCGACTGCCTACAGGAAGAAGAAACGCTCGAGCATTTGATCTTGAGCTGTCCCAGGAAATCGATAACCCGGCGTGCCCATCTTGATTGCTCCCAAGGCCTGGCCGTCCTGTGGTATGACCCTCCCGGGGTGTTGGACTTTCTCCGGGGTACCGGGCGCCTCTAGCCCGGCTATATGGTCTCACCGATTGGCTCCAGATATGATGATGATGATGAATGAGTAATAAGGGTTCAAAGTTTATGTCTCCAAAAGGAATCACCACCTTAAGTAGGTTTGTACATAGAACTTCGTTTTCTCATTAGTTGTTTCTTTTTTGTTTGCAGTCAGTCAGCACCGAAGGACGCCTCTTTAAACATTTGGTAACCACATGGAATTTCTCTCCCAGTACAACGAAGATTGATCCTAGCTGCGTACTCAACTTTTCGGTAGGTCATTAAATCATCTTCTCGGTTAACTAGTTTTATAGCATTGTGTGGGCAGCACTACGGGTGAAGAGCATGTATGAACTCAATCACAATTTTGTGATAGAGAATGGCTGTATAATGGCCATACTTGTGAAAGAGGCATGTTTTGTGGTGGGTGAATCGGCGGTCGAGGGCTGCCTAAAAACCAGATGTTTTCGTCAAAAGAAATATGAAAACAACCGGATTCTGCGAGAAGAGGTGAGCGACCCCTCTGTTTGTGGGTGGGTTTAAGCTATATGCCCAGCAGCTTGTCCGGGACTTGGGAAAGGGAGGTCCAACCCAAAAGGGGGGGCAAGCAAGATTGCTCCATTGCTCCAAGTGGCCAGATGTGCACTAGAAATAACTAAATGTTTCGTTTTACCTCCAAAAACGGGGTCCGGATCCCTCCACTCGGGATGCGCTACTGTATACATAGTGTCATAGGTAGTGGAATCGCCCCAAACGCAGGTAACATGGTAACATGGTTATGGTAACGCGGTTATGGTAACATGGTATGAACTCTGCAAACAGATTTGCCAATGTCAAATTTGAAAGAGATATAGTTAAAAAAGCTACCAGTCCACGGGATGATATTCATCAATACGTAGACATCCATATTCAAACCAACCTTATTCCACTACCCCGGTTTCGAGGCTTCATGGTGGGCCTCTACTTCGGGCGATCCTTCACACGCTGCAATCATTTTTGAGAGTCAAGTTCCGGGTAACCCTAGTCCGCAAAAATCGGCAAATTGGAAAATTGGAGACTTGGATCACACCTCTGTCACTCCTGTCCAGGAATCAAAAGCATGACCAGTATCATGAGTTTGGTCACTGGTTTGGATGCCGGCAGAGGTAATTTTGATTGCACAAGCGGGGGTCGTTTTTGGCAAAAATCAAGGGGTGTCCTTCCCAGTACCATAACCATAAGTTACATGATCTGCTGCTGACCTTAATTGATTCTGCGGACAATGAAGCTACATGAGAGGAGAAGGAATAGTGGTAGATTAGTCAACTCTTTTCGGACTCCATGGATTTTGGATTCCATTCGACTCACTTTTTGGATTCAATTGGGAAACCGTTCTTCGCAAAAATAAATCTCCACCTCCTGGGACATTTGCTACTAGCATCCATTCAGCAATAGTCGAAACAACAGTAACATCCCCAATTTTAGCCCCGCAAGCCCCAGCTCTCCCAGCCTCCCCCTCATCCTCCGGATTTCTACCCTCCCCAAGACCCCAGTTTCTAATATGCCTATTTTTGCGGATTTGAGTTCCCCGGAACTTAACCGCCAGGAACGATTGCAGCGTGTGAAGGATCGCCTGAAGAAGAGGCCCACCGTGGGGCCTCGAAACTGGTAGTGGACTAAGGTTGGTTTGACTCTGGGCGTCTACGTTTAAATTATCATCTTGTTCAGATTTGACAAGGTGTTCGATTTTTAAGTCTTGCTAAGAGTACTTACTATAGGAGTGTGCCACTAGACACACTCTATGCTATCAGAGCAAAAACTTTGCTCTGCTCGCTAGCGACCCCCTTCCCCCCGCAAATCAGACCCTAGTGACCCCCCCGCAAATCAGTACCTAGTCGAAACGGGGGTTCGCTCACTCACTCTATGTTTTGTGCTTAAGCAGAGTGTTAGCGAATTTTGTGCCTGCTTCGAATTTTAGAACACAAACATAGCGCACGAAATTCTTTGAAATGATGGGTCTAATTTGTCGTAGAGGGGCCGTTGCGAACAGAGCATAGTTTTTGCTCTGATAACATTGAGCTTACCTAGTGGCGTACTCTTATCATTATGTACTCTTGGTCTTACTGACCATGAAGTAATCTAAAACCTATTGAAGTAATCATTTTGGTGACATTTAGCTTATATAATGCTTCTTTTATGCCCACTGAGTATGCGTTCAAACACTAATTTTCTTTGCTGGATACAAATGAATGGAGTAGGATATAAGTAAATTAGGCACAGCCAAAATTACGGGATGGCCTAATGGTCTAAGGCGCTGGTCTAAACTTCTGATCTTACAGTCGGTGGTTCGATCCCCGGAGGCCACAAAGCTTTCTCGACTCCAGCCAACCCAGCTATCCATCCTCATTAAATGGGTACACTAAAGTGAGAAGGTAACAAGAGTCTTTGTAAAAGGGCCGGCCCCCCTTCCACGGATGCAGTCATCATTTGAGGTGACACTCCTGACTCTACGGCTGAGAATCCGGGGATGAGCACCGGCACCCCATGTCCTGTGGCAGGACGGAGATATCTCTTGGGGTAAACCTTTTTACCTTACCAAAATTCCGGGACAGTTTTCAAAAAACAGCCTTAGGCGCTACAACTAAGCTTGATTTCCTCGTTGTCGTCTTCGATACTCTACCAGGCGACTCCTTTAGTAGGCGGACACCGAGGTTCAGGAAGATGAAAAGGAAAAAGAGGATAGGGCCATGGGAAGAAGAAAAGAAAGATTTACTCCAGAAATTAACAACATATTGTATTAACAACAACAACAACAACAAATTAACAACAACAAACAACAGCTTATCCAACATTTTGAAAAGGTGGAATTGCGGTCCTAATTTTTTGCAACAAATATCCAAATTGCACTAAAAACAGCTAAAAATTTCAAGGGGTCAAATGTGGAAACGTGGTTTTGGTGGAGGCTGGGTACTCGCGCAGGAGGTGTTCCACGTCCACAGTTTCTAGATAACCAGATTGTCAATATGTACAGTTTAGAAAAGGGCTGCACCGGGACCCACGGCGTGCATGGGTGCCATCATCCAGGCTTTCCCTTGACGAAGTTGGTTGAGGCGAACCCGGCCTGCTCAAACTTTGTGTATTTTGTTTTCGAGTGCGTAAATTTTAAAAAATCGCTTTAAAAAGACGCTATAAACACGACACTTAACGTCAAATTAACACGTTTTTACGAGTTTTTAACAAGATTAAAAGTCGTAACGTCATTTTACGTTGATTGTTCATTGAATTGGAGAGCATACAAGTGTACATTGCAAACGAAAAAGTCTGGGGGCATCCCCAGAAGTTGAAGAAAATTTAATATGGCGGAGTAAGTTTGCTCTTAAAACTTTGTATTCTTTTCCTTGGACAGTTAAGAAGTTTAATAGTTAAGTGAATAGTTTGTCAGAGAAATAAAGTTAATGTTTCCTTGAACGATTAAGAAGATCACGACAGTTCGCTGTGTCAAATCAAAATAGAAACAAAAACGACATTGGTCGTTCCGTCTGCAGTTGCTTATATAATACCTTGCGTCTGCAAAGGTATTATAGAAGCAACTGCAGACGGAACGACCAATGTCGAATCGACGCGGTAAGCGGGCACCCCCAGAAGAACCCAGAGCCAAAACTACGGTAAATTGTCTCAAGACATTAATTTAGAGCTCTTGATATTCCAGCTACGGAATTTTTCAGCTGCGTATTTTGTGCCAGTTTTTGTTTTTGACTGCTTATTTTTAAACTCAACTGCGTAAATACGCAGTATTTAATGCAAAAATCCGTTTTATACATAGTGATTATTGATTTCTGTACTTTTTTCAGGTTTCCTTTGAATTTCGCTCCCTTCTTCATTCTCATGTGTCCCATTTATTTTTTGACGAAGTAGTTCGGACTATGGTTTCCGCCTTCTTGAAGCGAGCCCATCGTCTTTATGGCCCGCCTTCTATTCCTGCGTCTCAGTCAAAACCCGTGGTACTCTCTTATAAACGTTGACATATTTTGTTGTAGTCTTTTCTGTAATTATGTGATCAATCAGATGTTATGTTTGTATGGTTGTGTTGTGTGTAGTTGTAAATGTATTCATTTGGCCATGTAACCTTTCCTATTTATTATTCTGGTTAAAGGTGCTTTTTAATGCCCGGTTTAGGTTCGTTGTCCTTTATATTCTTTGTTGTATCATGAGCATGACTCAGTATTTTTGAGTTATGCTATAAAATTGTTATACTGGCTCTGCTCTCTGTACAAAACTAGGATTCAGTTTACAGTGTTAGTACAAATCAAGAGTACATGGTAGTTACGTAGGAGTGTAGGTGCATACATGCCCTTAACAGTATGTAAGGGTTGAACCCCTTAACTGACTGAGCAATTCAAGGATTTCTTCCTCCGTATATAGTTTTCTAGAAAGAGAATGAACTACTTGATGGTGGGATCGTAATTCGTAGCAGTTTGAAAACGGAGGATACTTTCATAAACAGCATTTTGCTCAGTTTGCTAATGAATGGCATTGTCTTGTAATATCGTCGAATATAACTGCATTTTACCATGGTCTCTGTGTGAGTAGACACTTCTGGGTTTTTATCGGAGAAGGGGGCTGGAACTCATTTTGCTCTGAAGACAACCCTACCAAAATTTGCTTGTGTCTGTCAAACACGTGGTCACTCATCTCTTATGCAGATACAAATTCTTAAGGCCGTTTCAGACGATCAAAGTTTGGTCAAAGTTTTCTTTGTCAAAAAACTTTGAGTCAGAGTTTAAGCGTCAAAGTCTTGCTTTCACACGTTCAAACATTTGGCGCCAAACTTTGACGGGCGGTTACTTCAAAATTGCATTGTTTTGCCTGTACTAAAAACAAAATTTGATTATTTCTTTCAAAATAAATATCAAGAAAATGAAGTAAACGCTGGCCATTACTTCTTTATATTTCAAAATAAATATGTATTTTTCTGATACAATTTAAAGTAGGATCTCTTCCAGTTGTTGAATTTCTTTCTACAATTTTTCATGATGGACATTCATCAGACTGTTAAGCGAATTCTGCTACTTTTCGACGTCTCGTTTGTGATATTCTTTCTTTTCCAGTTCCAAAAGTTTTGTGTTGGGTGGGCATGGAAAGCTACCAATTAATTAAATTCTAATTCTTTAATTTTTGTAGAATCACTAATTAGCAGGAAGAATTATACTAATTAATTGACAATTAATTAACACACACAAGCTGAAAGTGCAAAAGCAGCAATAAAATACTGAGAAATAACCACTGCACTAAAATTCTCCTGGGTTATTCCAGTATTCTGATTGGCTGTTTGATCAAATTTCTTTGACGGAGTCGCTCTTCAAACAAGCAAACTTTGATGATTCCATCAAAGTTTGATGCTCACTTTGACGGTGTTTCACACCATCAAATTTCCAAATTCCAGGTTCATCAAAGATTGACAAAGAAAACTTTGATCAAACTTTGATCGTGTGAAACGGCCTTTACAAAATCATGGGCCCTATAAGCTAACCTTCTGAATGTAGTAATTGTGGTTCAGTCTCATTCAACTTTACCTACCACTAAAATCCTTCCGCTAATGATTTTATGTGAATTCCATACCGTGTGCTTTAACATAAGATTCTGAAATATTTGCTTCCGTACTTTGTCTGTACAATTGCACAGCCAAAAACCTTGTATATTATGTAGGGGCGCGATAGCGCCCCTACATAATATGGGTATAAAGGCGTCTGCGCGGCCCCCTGGAGACAGTGTTGGCCTGGTGCCAGCTAATTAGAGGTTCGGGAGGGGTAAAAATGTTACCATCGTAAAGTACTCGAGTAGTACTACAAGTACCACCATACTTTTGGTTAAAATTCCGAACTTCGAAATTTTGCACTAGGCGGGAGTTACCGTGCGTTTGTTTTTTTTTTCTCGGTTAATAACGCTTTTCGGAAGTGCTTATGTCAGCGCAGTGTTGGAACGATATGAGCATTTTGGTCCTATACTACTATTATATGTTGGTAGGCAGGGTCCTCCCATGCAACCTTTTTTGGTCATTTTGGCACACTGCCAATTTTGGCTCTGTGCCAAGGCCCCAAAGTCGGACTTTCGCTATTTTGGCACTTCGGTTGTGATCGACTTTTTTTCACAGGTTAGCAGCTAGATCGGTTTGGTTTGTTTTATTTGAATATTTCGGACTATGCGCGGAATGTAACGAGGGGGATTTTTTAATTTCGCTCTGTAGCTTTCAGGAGATGGGCCCAAACTTTGCATTTTTTCACCTGTTTTCACGAAAAATTTCTAAGTCCCACTTTTACTAGAAATGGCCGAAAAGTCACTAAAAATGGCGTTTTTCGGCCTTGGGGTGGTACCCATACATAGTAAATCGGGGTCGCTGAAAACGATGAGCATACTGCCGATACCGCCCGAAGTGACCACTGGTCAGCATGGCTCCCGTGGTTCCTCGCCCAGGGTCAAAGTAGGGAAAACTCACCATAAACAGCATTTTTCGGGGTTTTAGTTGGGGGCACATATAGTAAATCGACTACGCTCGTTTCAATGGGCATATTGCCGAAACCGATGGGAGTGACCAGTGGTCACTACGGCCTACGGGGCCCACTGACCACTGGTCAAACCCCTTAAAACAGCGTTTTTCAGCTTTTTGGTTGGGGGCATATATAGTAAATCGACTACGCTCGTTTCAATGGGCATATTGCCGAAACCGATGGGAGTGACCAGTGATCACTACGGTCTATGGGGCCTATTGAGCAGTGGTCAAACCCCTTTAAACAGCGTTTTCCGGCGTTTTGGTTGGGGGCATATATAGTAAATCGACTACGCTCGTTTCAATGGGCATATTACCGAAACCGATGGGAGTGACCAGTGGTCACTACGGTCTATGGGGCCTATTGAGCAGTGGTCAAACCCAGACATGTGCAGGAGGGGAAGTTCTGGGAAGGGGGGGGTGACGGGCGGCCGAAGGCCGCCGAAAAACCGGATTTTTCCGGTTTTTTACTGGAAAATTCCGGATTCTGGGGGGGTAAGGGACCCCTCTGGGGGGGGGCTGAGCTCAGGTCTGGGGGGGGGGTGAAACCCCCCCCCCCCCCCCCCAAACCCCCCCCCAAGCACACGTATGGTCAAACCCCTTTAAACAGCGTTTTCCGGCGTTTTGGTTGGGGGCATATATAGTAAATCGACTATGCTCGTTTCATTGGGCATATTGCCGAAATCGAGGGGAGTGACCAGTGGTCACTACGGTCTATGGGGCCTATTGACCAGTGGTCGAACCCCTTGAAACAGCGTTTTTCGGCGTTTTGGTTGGGGGCATTTATAGTAAATCGACTACGCTCGCTGTAATGGGCATATTGCCGAAATCGAGGAAGTGACCAGTGGTCACTGTGGCCTATGGGCTTCAGTGACCACTGGTCAAACCCCCTAAAACAGCGTTTTTCGGCCCTCTGGCGGTACCCATACAGTAAATCCGTGTCGCTGAACACGATGGGCATACTGTCGAAGTCTGACGAGGCGAAAAAGTTTTCGCCTTATACCACCCACAAACAGAGGTTGCAGCGGCCGAAGCTTGGGCGGAAGTGAGAATTCAGTGGCACTTATATTTATATAATCACTTTTCTGCTCTACCTACGGCACTGTTCAAGCTCCTTGTATCCATTGCCGCATTGCTGGAAAGGGATCCTTTAAAATGACAGAAGGACAAGTAATAAAAATGCTCCTCCGGAGCATGAAAAAGTAATATGGGTGGTGGTGAGGTTGTAAAATCTAGAGAGGACTAGTCTTGAAAATGCTTAATATGGGGGCTAGGTTCAAAAAAAGAAGAGGACTAGGTTGTGGGCGAATTAATATGGGCACAGCTTCGCCGAGCAACCCATATTCGCGGGCTTTCACGCTTCTCCGTGGCGATGGTCATATACAAAGCCACTATTGTCAGTCAATAGGAACAATTCCAGCAGTTAAACAATCGCTGCAAGTTGCTTGCTTATATATACGTAAACTATATAGTAATTTGGTTGTGCTGGACTAGGCAAGCAACTAGAAAGAACCAAGGCTATGATTGTAACGCTAACGGTTCAATAGAAATAGAAGATCGTCGGAGAGAGTCCTGAAATTATTGTTGAAATATAGACTTTTCTTATGAATGGTTAAAATGCACAGTAAATATTAAGAGTTTATCGAAAGAAATGTTTGCTTCCACTAAAACTCGTTTATCATAGTTGTATATTATTTACGCACCGTAACTAAAACCTACTTCAAGCTCAAATAACCGAATTCTCGCTCTGCGGGTTCATATATCTCGGATGAATATTTTATACCAGGTCGACGCATTGCTTTGCTTGTTTCATTGCGTCAAAGTTAGATATTTAAAGGATAAATTCTCCAAAACCTGTTCTTAAGGTGTTCTCAA
>JASAND010004824.1:0-11934 GCA_030248195.1 Trissonchulus latispiculum
AGAAACTGCCAAATTTTTATGATTTTTGGTCAAAATTTTCAAAAAATTTTCGGCTTCGCCGGAAATTTTTGGTTAAAAATCTCGTCTATTTTGGGACTAAATCGTGATTTTTGAGCACTTTTTAGCTTAGATGTAGCAGTATACGTAGAAAAACACGCAATTTTTACCGCCATTTTTAGTCTATTTTATTTCCCCCCCCCCCCACTTTTGGTCTTCCCCCCACTTTTTTTGGGCTAGAGAAAACCCAGTAGGGGGTGGGGGGTCTGGCCTCTCCGTGGGGGGGGGGGGGGGGGGGGGGGTCTCACATAGGGCAACCTGTAGCCTGGTTCACCTATGAATAAGGCGAAGCCAGGCTCAAACCCCCTCCCCCAGTAGCGGCGCCAGGATTTTTTTTTTTTGAAGGGGGGGGCCCGACCCAAAAAATCCGGCGACCTTTTTTTGGGAAATCCAAAAATTTTTGGCAAAGATTTACCTTCATCTCCCAACAAATTTTCAAATTTTAGTAAAACTTTTTCGATTTTTAGCAAAAATTTTAATTTATAGCAAAAATTTGCCGATTTTTTTAAAAATTTCTTAAAAACACTCAAATTATGCATATAAACGGCTGAAAATTTTTTCAGGGGGGGGCCCGACACCCCAAAGGGAGGGGCCCAAATAGCAAAGGGCCGGGGCCCGGGGCCCCCCTCCCCACACCTGTCGCCGCCACTGCTCCTCCCCCCTAAAATGGGGTCCAAACAAGAGAAAAAATGCCAAATTTTTGCAAAAATTTTTGCAATTTTTCCAAAATTTTCTGAAAAAATAGTCTGGAAACAGTTAAAAACGCTAAAAAATAGGGCTTAAAACGCAATACGAGTGGATTTTTTATTAGATTTATGTCGAAAATAGTCGATTTTACGTCCAAAAAGGGCCATTTTTAGCTTCAAAATTTGGGTGAGTTTAGGCAGTTTTTGCTGAAAAATTTCCGATTTTTGAGACCCCCAAGCCAGATTTCAAAGGACTTTTTACTCCCCCCCAACCCGAAAATTTAAACAGGTGGTACACCTATGGCCTTATTACCTTAAAAATCGCTAAAAATTTCTGAAAAATTGAGAAAAATTTTCAGTTTTTTTCGCCGACACCCCCCCTCGAAAATTTTTCTTACCCCCTCCCCCAAAATCGACATTTTCTCGACCCCCCCCTCCTCCCTTTTTGCCAAACCCCCCCACCCCAAATCCCCGTTACACCTATGCCCGAACCCCCCAACGATTTTTGGATCCAAAAAGTTAGCTAAATTTGGCCGAAATGGTAATTTTTTTGAAAAACTTTTTCTAATTCTAAACTTTTGACCTAAAATCGCTTTAACACGGTGCAAAAACGCCTAAAACGTTAAAAACAAGCCTTATTTTGATGAAGAAAGGGATAAATTACAGAAAATTTTGCACTATTGGTCGTTTTTTGAAATTTCTGAGGACCGAATTCGGGGGGGGGATGGGGAGTATATACCCCCACCACATTTACATTTCGGAGGTCGGCCAAGATTTCCCCCCAACCCAAAGTTTCAGGGAAATTTATGCCAAGAATCGGTGGGTGGGGGGTTTGGGGGGGTAGCCATAGGTGTACCAGGCTGCTACAGTTTACCCTCTGTGAGACCGCCCCCACGAGAAGGCCATAGGTGTACCAGGCTACAGTTTACCCCCTGTGAGACCCCCCCCCACATAGGTGTGGCTGGCGAGTGGGGGTGGGGGTTTGAAAAAAAGTTGGGTGGGGGGTTTGGCAAAAAAGGAGGAGGGGGGTCGAGAAAAAGTCGATTTGGGGGGAGGGGTCCCCCCACCCCCCCCCCCAAACACACCTATGGTGTAAGGTGGGGGGTGGGGGGGGGGGTTGGGGGGTAGCCCCCAGGCCTTTTTTCAACCCTCCCCCAAAACTTTTGGGGGGGACGTCCGCCCCCCCCCCAGTTGGCAATGGCAATGGCCAAAAATTGGGTATTTATAGGGTAAATTTTGAAAAAGTTTTCGAAAATGTCCAATTTTTTTGGCTTAAACTTCATTATTATGAGAAATACACTTTAATCTTATGACTCAATATTGACCTTATTTTGGACTTGGAAACATGTTGGTAATCAAGTTTTTGAGTTTAAAACCACTGTCTAATGTTAAAATTACTTTATGGTTAGATGTTTTTTATCATTAGAAACGGCTGAAAATGCGATTTTTGGCATAAAAAATGAAGAAATTTTTGGGGGAGGGTTGGGGGGGTCTTGGGGGGGGGGTTGGGCGGGTCTGGGGGGGGGTTGGGGGGTTTGGGGGGTCTCCAGGGGCCCGTTGAATAAAAGTTATTACTAATAAATTATTAGTGATTAGCTGATTAGTGCAGCAATACTAATGAGCAAAACTTTTAATTGAGCCAACTAATTTTGTTGTTTTCGGTATTATTTTGTAGACAATGAAGTGGCTAATTCAAAAATTGCCAAGACTTTCACTAAAATTGTTCTACTGAATAGTTCTGATCACAGATATCAAAGAAAATGCGATTTTTTAAGGTTATTCCGTTGGCTCAGTCCACATTGTAATTATACCCCAGTTTTGAATATATAGTTCGATAGAGCATCTCATCTCAAAGGCTGCAAAACGGCATATATATTTAATATCCCTCCGGCTCTTCCACAACATTAGTTATTTTCAATCAAACTGCTACACTAATCAACTAATCACTAATAATTTATTAGTAATAACTTTTATGCAACGGGCCCCAGAGGGGCCCCCCAGAAAAGGTTGGGGGGACTGGGGGAGCCTTTCCCACCCCAAATCTCCGTTACACCTATGGTGGAGGGTTGGAGAGATGCTGGAAGGAAGATTGTAGGCACGATCAAGCATAGTCTGGCGAAAAAGGGGGAGGGGGCGGTTTAAAGTTCATTTGGGGAGAAGGATAAAAAGTTTCGAGGGGGGCTGGCGAAGAATTGGTTTTTCGGTTAAAAAGCTTGAAAATGTTTCAAGCGTAGTTGCGTAGTTAAGCGAACTTTTTCGCAAATGTTTCGTATTTTTTTATATTTTAAATACTAAAAATTTTCAGAAACTTAGGTACAAGCGTATAGTCAAGCGGGGAAAAATCCCCCTTTTCAGATTTTTGGCCAGAACTTTTTAATGGTTTGACATATCGAAATGCTGATTATACAGGTAGCTAGGCCTAGTCTTAAGCTTTCTTATGAGCTATATATAGAACACCTCTCTAGGGTGTGCCGTTAGCGAGAAAAATTGTCCCAAACTGGCGGGAAACAACTCACTGCGGGAAAAAACCCATATGCGGGAAAAAACCCACCCCAAAAAATTTTTGGCAAGTTGCCAGGAGCATTTCTAACCATTCCAAATGAAAGAGCGGGTTGTTTTTAGTACAACTGCATCAAAATATATTAGTTTTTGTACTAAAATTGAAGTCATATGGTCATTTGAAAATGTTGTATCTTTAACACATAAACATAGGCAAATTTTGGAAATTTTTAAAAATTGTTTATTTTCGGCAGTTTAAGCATTCTATCGTGTAGAAAACGTGTTTTTCTTGTATATATTTAGATATATTTATATATATATATATATATATATATATATATATATATATATATATATATATATATATATATATATATATTTAGATATATTTAGATATATTTAGTTATTTAAATATAACGAAAACAATTTCGCTTTCAACATTTTTTGGTCAGACGTTGGTTCACGTTGCTAATTCTTGTGGGCTGGGCTGTTGTATTGTGCTGTATGCTGTGCGCAAAATTGCCATACTATTTATGTTGTTAGACCTGAAACTGATTCGTGTACCAGAGAAGGCAGGCGCGATCCCAACGAGGTGGATGGTTGCAGTCACAGTGAGGAAGATACGGCTTGTCTGCTTGAAAATATCGGTCCGATTTGTGGAGATCAAGGAATCGAAGTCATTCAGTTCAGAGCAGATGCTGCCAATGCTCGATGTCAAAGGAGAAATGAGTTGAACCGAAATAATTCTTAACTTAAAGACCAAAACTAACCGAAAGCATTTTGCAGCAGCTTGAAATTCTGATAAATCTAAATTATTGAACACATGATGAACCCTATTGTATTAACTATAAACTAAATAAAGTACTTCCAGTTGTAAACAGAAACAGTTAATTGGATACTTACAGCTGTGGTTTATTTTTGTGCAAAGTTAACATCACTCATTTTTGGAGTTGGAAAGAGATCTATACATCGTTTTAAAGCCTATAACGGGTCCATACAAATCAGATTGCGAAACTAGCAAAATAGCTACTATACTGCACTAAGGGCCTATTTCTTTCAAGCCAAAAATGGTCGGATTAAACGGATTAAAAGTTATATTAAAATTAACTCGTTTGATCCTACCATTTTTAGTCCGCGAACTTAAAGAGTTGATTATAATCCATTTAATCTGCCATTAAAGAAAGAGCGGTTAAAAATTTTAATCCGCCAACTTTCAACAGATGGAAAGCAAGAATTAAGTATGTTTGAAGCAGGCTCGGAGTAGATTCGGTGCTTACCGTTTCCGGCCGGCCGGCCGGCCGGGTGATGCAACCGGCGGGCCTGTCAAAAAGGGCTGGCCGGTACCAGTTTTGCCCTATTTTTCGTGTATTTTGCAAAACATTTAGCATTAACTGATGCATACGGTTACTTCTGGTTATGTATAACAGATAAAATCAGGTAGTGTCCTTTTTCTGAAGACCGGCCGCCGGTCGGATTGTCGGAATAGCGCCTCTGAATGTAACATGCCGTTTTAACTGTTTAAAAATAATTGTAGTGTATTCATACTCACGAACGCATGCAGACGCCTACGTACGAGCGTCTGGAACTATGAATGCACCTTTAATGTTAAAGATATGAAACTTCAAACGCTGACTTCTCATTAACCTTACAACTACAAATTAAAAGGAAGGTCACTACATATATTACAAATTGTTGGCTAAGAAAAATGCTTGGGGGGTCTTGTACCTCAAGAAAAAAATTGTAAAATTTTTCGAAAAATTAATGCTAATTTTATTAAAATTAGCATTTTTTGTCAAAATTTGCAAAATATCTTCAATTTGTGGAAAAAATTTCAAAATTTTGCCCGATTTTCCCGAAAAATTTAACGTTTTAGCTAAATAATTCCGGCGAAGCCGGAAATTTTTTGAAATGATACTGTAAAAAAATAATTTTTTCAGGATGTTTTTGGTTACCCCTTGGCTATTTTTCGTTACCCCTTGTCTCCGTCGGCGATAGGGCTTGTACCTTGTCCGGGTTGGAGGGGCTTGGACCCACCAACTGTGGCTTGATTCCTGGAAACCCGGAATCGATATGTATATTTCCTATCAACACAGCTAACAACATATTCTCATACCAAAAGCACCTATAGTTTCCATCAAATTTGATAACTGGGATGACCTAAGGTCTCCTGAGCTGAGACTCAGCGAACTCAAAAGACTTATAATAAGTAGAGTAAACCAACTGCAAAAAGTGTAAACAGATATGGCGGAATTAACAAATTCGACGACTCAAAAACTGGAACAGTTCAAACGTGGCCAAAAAAGTTCAAAAGCGAAGTGGACTAGCATGTTCAACAGACTCTACAAATTCAACACGTTCAACAGCCTCTACTGATTCATCAGGTTTAACAGACTCTACGGATCCAACAAACTCTACACGCTCTACAGACTCAACAGACTCAACAAGATAGGCTCAACAAGTTCAACAGACTCAACAGACTCAACGTCATCTACAGACTCTACACTCTCAACAAACTCTACACCATCTACAGACTCAACAGGCACAACAAGATCAACAGATTCTACACACTCAACAGACTCTATACCATCTACAGACTCAACAGACTCAACAATATCTACAGACTCAACACGCTCTACTGACTCAACAGGCTCAACAAGATCAACAGATTCTACACACTCAATAGACTCTACACCATCTACAGACTCAACAGACTCAACAATATCTACAGACTCGACACGCTCTACAGACTCAACAGAGCTAAAAGACTCAACAGACTCTACAGATTCAACAGGCTCAACAAGATCAACAGATTCTACACACTCAACAGACTCTACACCATCTACAGGCTCAACAGACTCAACAATATCAACAGACTCTACACCATCTACAGGCTCAACAGACTCAACAACATCAACAGACTCTACACCATCTACAGGCTCAACAGACTCAACAACATCAACAGACTCAACACGCTCTACAGACTCAACAACATATACAGACTCAACACGCTCTACAGACTCAACAGAGCTAAAACACTCAACAGAATCTACAGTCTGTCGCGTGTGTAGACGGTGTAGGGTCTGTTGAGACTGTAGAGTCTGTAAATGGTGTAGAGTCTGTTGAGTCTGTTGAACTTGTTGAGCCTGTTAAGTCTGTAGAATGTGTGGAATCTGTTGAGATAATATTAACATG
The DNA here is from genome assembly GCA_030248195.1 of Trissonchulus latispiculum. Taxonomy (NCBI): domain Eukaryota; kingdom Metazoa; phylum Nematoda; class Enoplea; order Enoplida; family Ironidae; genus Trissonchulus; species Trissonchulus latispiculum. The sequence continues at coordinate 6,435 of JASAND010004824.1, forward strand.
CTTAAAAGCTAAGTCCAAGGCAAAATCACTATACTCAGTTTCTACACACAATAGTTAAAGCCATGCGCAGAAGTAAAAATACGGACATGTGATTGTTTCTGTCTCTCCGAGCATGGTCCAGTTATGAGAGGGAGTCGACACAATTTTCCAAATTTCTGTAATATCTCAAATTTCTAAAGCGAATGCGTGTTGTATGTTTTGATTATAAATTCACATATCGATTCCCGGTTTCCAGGAATCAAGCCAGGTCTAGGACCCACCCCCCCCCCCCCAGACCCCCCCGCGTTAACCCATGATGATAAGGAACTTGTTTTCCGATCCTTCTGGACACATAAACGGACTCTGAAGTGTTAGTTACGATTTCAAAGAATTTTTGAAAGTGAAAGATTCTATCATGACGGTTTAGAAAATAATATATAATTTGATAGTTATTAAGCGTTTTGAGATACTAAGAGAACAATTTTGCAACCATGTTTTTGGTCATTGAGACTGCCGAAACGACTGATCTCGATCTGCCATAAGACCATACATTAACAAGGGTACCGATTCCTGAGGGGTCCTGTACCTGTTTTAGGCCAAATTTTACCTGCCCTTGTACCTTACCTCAAACTTGGGGGGGAGTCCAAGCAGAAAATTGTCTTGAAAAAGTGCAATTTTTGCAAATTTTAAGCGAAATTAGCGATAAATAACTATTTCACAGCCATCTAAAAGCAAAATAAGCAGTTTTTCGCGATTTTTTGGAAATTTTTCCAAATTTTAAAAAATTTTGGCTATTTTTAGCTAAGTTTCCATTAATTTTTAGTTTGACCTTCCTTTTCTGGCTCTGTCCCTCGTCCCTTGGCCCTGATTTTGCTAGCCCTTGTACCGAACCTCCCATTTTTGAGGGGTCCCGTACCCCCCCCCCCCATAACCCCCCTTGTTAAAGTGTGCATAAGACTTGTCTGTTAAAGTGGCAGGAACTGGTTGTGCAGTCGCCAGTATACCAAGAAATACCGATTATATTCAGATAAATATTATTTGTATTATGCAAAATTAATATTAGCTGCACGGTGCCATCTTTACCTTGGTGGCGCAGACGGCTATGTTTGATCCATACGCACATCTGAAACAGTTAGATGTTAGTCTAAAAAATTAGAACACTGTGATGTAGTGGATTTGATCTCCAGGAGTAATCAAATTTTGTTTTCTAAAGATTTATTTTTTCTTAAAGCAAGCAAGTTAGATCTTACATAAAGGCGTGTTCAGATTTAATTTTTTAGGAGGATTTCAAGTTAGTTTCAAAATAAAACAATTCTGGAAATTTTGGCAGGCTTATCACTTTTGACATTTGGGTGGGGAGGTGGGGGTGGAGGTCATAGGTGTAAGGCATAGGTGCCTGGCGAATAAAGTGGGGGTGGGGGTTTGAAAGAAAGTTGGGTGGGGGGGTTTGGCAAAAAGGGAGGAGGGGGGTCGAGAAAATGTCGATTTGGGGGGAGGGGTAAGAAAAATTTTCGAGGGGGGTGTCGGCGAAAAAACTGAAAATTTTTCTCAATTTTCAGAAATTTTTAGCGATTTTTAAGGTAATAAGGCCATAGGTGTACCACCTGTTTGGGTGGGGGGGAGGAGTAAAAAGTTCAAATCTGGTTTGGGGGTCTCAAAATCGAAGATTTTAAAAAACTACCCAAACTACCCAATGTTTTCAGCTAAAAATGGCCCTTTTTGGACATAAAATCGACTATTTTCGACATAAATCTAATAAAAAACCACTCGTATTGCGTTTTAAAACCTATTTCTTAGCGTTTTTAACTGTTTCTAGACAATTTTTTCAGAAAATTTTTGAAAAATTGCAAAAAGTTTTGCAAAAATTTAGCACTTTTCTCTTGTTTGGACCCCATTTTAGGGGGGAGGGCAGTGGCGGCGCCAGGGTGGGGCCAGGGGGCCCCGGGCCCCCCCTTTGCTATTTGGGCCCCTCCCTTTGGGGTGTCGGGCCCCCCCCCTGAAAAATTTTTCAGCCGTTTATATGCATAATTTGAGTGTTTTTAAGAAATTTTTTAAAAAAATCGGCAAATTTTTGCTATAAATTAAAAAATTTTTGCTAAAAATCGAAAAAGTTTTGCTAAAATTTGAAAATTTGTTGGGAGATGAAGGTAAACTTTGCCAAAAATTTTTGGATTTCCCAAAAAAAGGTCGCCGGATTTTTGGGTCGGGCCCCCCCCTTCAAAAAATCCTGGCGCCGCTACTGGGGGAGGGGGGTTTGAGCCTGGCTTCGCCTTATTCATAGGTGAACCAGGCTACAGTTTACCCCCTGTGAGACCCCCCCCACGGAGAGGCCAGACCCCCCACCCCTACTGGGTTTTCTCTAGCCCAAAAAAAGTGGGGGGGGAAGACCAAAAGTGGGGGGGGGAAATAAAATGGGCTAAAAATGCGGTAAAAATTGCGTGTTTTCTACGTATACTGCTACATCTAAGCTAAAAAGTGCTCAAAAATGAAGATTTAGTCCCAAAATAGACGATTTTTAACCAAAAAATTCCGGCGAAGCCGGAAAATTTTTGAAAATTTTGACCAAAAATCCTACAAAATTGGCATTTTCTGGGCACCTTATAGTGAGTGGGGGGAAGATCAGAAAAGTGGGGGGGGAACGGAGTGGGGGGAAGGGGTCGAGGGGGGGGGGGACCCAAAAATAGGGGCGGCCCCCCCCCCCCCCCCCCCCCCCCCCACTAAAGAAAACCCAGGACCCCACACGAAGCCCAATTTTAGAAAACAATTGGAAAAGTTACGCCTACAAGCTGGGTCTGATTTCTTTTTATATACAATTTGTGTACATATATATAAAAAGCCCCAGCTTGTAGGTGTCGAATCGACCTGCGCGACAACCACAAAAATAGTCACTTTTCGCTGAATCTACTTTGCGGTACCACTGCGCAGCTGAAAGCGCAAAAAAGTAGCGATTTTTCAATTCAACAGCAAACAGCAGAAGTATAGCCATGGGGTGAAAAAAAACCCACCCCCTTTTTGGGGGGAAAAAAAACCCACCCGCCTCCTGGGTCACGGGTTGGAGCTAGGAGCTCCAAAACATACCAGCAGAAAGCGCGACTCTTTCTAACCTATGTGTGCAAAGATCAGGTCATTTGGTTCACTCTTGCTCATTTTATGACATTTTGAAAATGATACCTACTTTTTGGTCCAACCTTCCAAAAATTTGGCAAAAGTTTGGACCGATGTAACTTTTGACTGGGTTGGGCTAGAAAAGTTTTGCAAATATCTGCAATGATGGCAAGTCTTCCTCTTTGCACACAGCAAAAATTAGACCGATCCGATGCACCGTTAGACTGGCACATTGCCAAACGTGGCGGGGAAAAAACCCACTTTGGGGGGAAAAAAACCCACCCAAATTTTTTTGAAAAATTTTTACCAGCTCAACTGGGAAACAATTCGGGACTGTAGTACGATATTATCGAGGACGCTGCGTCACCCTATGCTGTCAGATTTGGACAATTTTGAATACTTGGGTAGCTAGAGGCATAAAACCCTAAAAGTGCAATTTCGCTGCTGGATGACCCAGCAGAGGTCTAATTGTGACTTTTAATAGCCAATTGTACGTAAAAAACCATTCTCTACACGTTAGAATAATAAGTTTTATCAAATTACATCGTTTTTAGCATTTTTCAAAAATTGCCCTATGTTTATGTGTTAAACTTTATGAAACCTGTCCATTTGATGCTGCATTTTCAATGGCACATGAGATCTCAAAAAAAAGCTACCTAGGTCGGGTTTTTTGACTCCTACTAACTAAAAAAGAGTTGAATTTTACACAGGGAGTGTCAGAATCGCGCTACGACAATTTTTAGGACCTGTGAGGGGTGGGTTTATTTTCCCCCCATTTGGGTTTTTCCCCCCATTGGGTTTTTTCCCCCGCTACTTTTTGCATTATACCGGCCTAACGGTACAACCTAGAGAAGTGCAAATGGGCTTAAAAGAAAGTTCTAAGTACGCCAAGTACGATGGTATATAGAGTTCTCAGCTAGCCCTTATAACAAAAAAGTTCCAGCCAAAATCCGAAAAAGTGGGTTTTTTTCCCCCCCATGGCTATATTTTAGAAAACATACAGATAATAATGAGAAAAGAATAAGAAAATGTCCACTTTTTTAAGGAAAACATTCCGAAAAAATTAAGAAACTTTTTAGAAATCAGCCAGAAAATTTTCAGAAAACAATTAGAAAGTGGGCCAACCGTTAGAAAAAAAAGTAACAGAAATCAATTAGAAAACAATTGGAAAAGTTTAGAAAACAATTTGAAAATATTCAGTAAACTTATAGAAAATTTTTGGAAAACAATTAGAAAAACTTTTCCAATTGTTTTCTAAAATTGGGCTTCGTGTGCCCCCCCATACCCGACCTCGACTACTCCCCCCCATGCCGAGCTCAGACCCCCCTCCCCCCCCTAAAATGGGGTGCAAACAAGAGAAAAAATGCTAAATTTTTGCAAAAATTTTTGCAATTTTTCCAAAATGTTTTGAAAAAATTGTCTAGAAACAGTTAAAAACGCTAAGAAATAGGTTTTAAAACGCAATACGAGTGGTTTTTTATTAGATTTATGTCGAAAATAGTAGATTTTATGTCCAAAAAGGCCATTTTTGGCTAAAAAAATTTGGGTACAGCTACGGTGCAGGCCCGGCTGGTAACCAGGTATATAGGACTACCAGAAGTGTTAGGCAACCTCAGAAACAACGGTTGTAAGAATTTTCGAGGTCACTGAGCTTGTATTTGGCGTTAGTTTTGCTCTAGCTGCTGTTCTGACATCAGTGACATGTCGTATGTGCCATATGGGTTGCCTAGATATACTTCCCTTAGTAAATAGTCGCCGAAACTCGAAGTTCAGTCCTGAACGTTTTTGAGGTCATTTTTGGGTACCCTCACTTGGAGGTCTGCCCTGAACGCATGGAAAGAGCATAGGGGCTCAAACTCGCAGGCTGTAATGTCGAGATGTGTGGCTATCACCGAGGAAAAAATACGACTTGTCTAGGAGTCAGGGCGAGGTGATCTTTATTTGTCAAAAAATCCGGTGATCTTTTTTGTTAAGCTTGCTATAGTTGTCAAATTAAGAATCAGAATTTAGAGCTATATATCTCTGATGTGAAGCTTTCAAAAGACGTTTAAGCTCTTAGGATTAGTTAATATTCACAGTTTCAGTTGTCTTCTTCCTTCCTTCGAACTGGGACCCCCTCCATTTACAATATCCTGGATCTGCCACAGCCCTTGGCTTTTGGCTAAAATTCAGACCTCAGAAACATACGTAGGTGACTGTGTGTGGGGGGACCCCCACCAAAACGGCAAATTTTACTGATCCCCCCTGGATTTTCAAATTTTGCGATCCCCCAAATGTTTTGCGAAAAAATTCCCAAAAGGAACAAACATTCGAAAATGTAGGGGGTTTATGGCAATTCTTGGAAGCCATCTCTGTTCTCGTGACTACCCCCGGCCACACCCCCAACGCTAGCAATACGTGAATCTGAACGAAGGCT
>JASAND010004825.1:0-44202 GCA_030248195.1 Trissonchulus latispiculum
TATATATCCCCACCCCCCCCGTTGCCTATGTTTATGTGTTAAAGCCAAATCAATCGATGTGTGTAACGACTTGAAGTGTTGGTTCAATTATCACCGTCTTGTTGCAAGGCCCTTTTTAATCAATAATCCTAGCTAGTCATAAGCAGCTGGTTATTACGCAATCAGCTTAATGTCCCTTTTTTATATCACGTGATAGGCAATCAACAGCAAACTTAGCTATTTCTTAGCTAGCTAATGATGACGACATAATTCCGGGAATTTATACAGGAATAAACTAGATTAACTGTGTTACGCTGCCTGCAGGTGCAATGATCAGAACAATTAAAAAAGTCGATAGTTCTGTTATTTTTTATAACACATGATACAAATTTTAGTACCCCAGCCAAGCGTCACATAGCTAATAATTACGCCATAATTCCTGGAATTATTGGTATTCAGCCTCCCCTATAAATAACCACTACTTTCTTAGCTACCTATCACTCTGCCCGCAGGCGCAATCAGCTGAGCTGATTGCGCAAGCGTGCAGCGAGTACGCAATCATTGCAATCATTTTCCGCCGCCGCCGCCGCCGTATACATTTTATCAGAAAAAAGATTTGGCTTACACAATTCAGTTTTCTGCTCGCCAGTTGTTTATTTCTTGCACAGAGGCGTCCCCATAAGCAGAATTAACTTTTATTGACATCTTCTTCTTTCCTTTTAACGTTATTTCCAAGTTACTTGCGGTTGTTTTTAGACATACACACGCAAGAATTTAATGGTTTATCTATTCTACATTCACTGATTGCTGGTTTTTGAGAAACCGATAAGGTAATTTACTTTAATTCGTTTTTCTTATATAACATGAAATTTTTAAGGAGTATTTAAGAGCTAAAATATTTCTTTAATATTTTTTTTCTGTACGCCCCACTCCAGTTGGTCTTACACCGGTTAGGAGTAGTGTCAGCCTGATGTTGAATTTGTAAATTTGACTGGGGATTAGCTGACACCGAATAATTGTCTTTAACAATTACCCGAGGCGTTTCGCAAGGATGGAGATTTGCCCATCACCGGCTGTGTGATGAACGCACCTCGGCAGCTCCACCCGAAGGCGGCCGCCCCTTAACTCTGGGCAAATTGTTGACATGAGGGGGGGATACCAGCTATCATTGGTGTCGGCTGGCACCAGGATCGGATGATTATAAACGTAGTCGTCTGGTCCCCTGGGACCATTAGGGGTAGAATTTCGTGTTTTGAGTTGCGGAAGCGGAGTACATCTAAGCTGAGCTACATAAGATCGAAATATAGCCTTTACTTCTCTATTACTCTACCAGAAATTCCAGCCATTTTAACATTTGTTGTCGAATTCTAAACTTTATTTCAAACTTAAATAGTTCTCTGTTGATTAATATTACATGAATTCGTTCTTATGTTTTTGGTAGAATTTAATATAAGGTGGCTTTATTTTAGATGTCCTTCAGATGCCCGATATGCAAAATCGTGGTTCATTCCGAGAAACAACTACAAATGCATAATCAAGATGTGCATCCCTCTTCTACTCAGTTTTCTACTACCAACCAAAGCGAAAATACTTCCGAATCAACTCTGCTTCGAGAGCGGCTTCAAAAGGTAATGACAGCTTTTACTAATTGTTAGTTCTTATCTTTAAAGCATGATTTATCCTAATGATTAAGTATTACTTATTTCGTAATTAAAAAAGAATAAGTATTTACTCTGCAAAAAACTGACTTTATAGATTTATTCCAATAAAAGTGTTACTTCAAAAGCGCAGACACTTCTATTTCTTAAGAATAACGTTTAAGTCTATGGTTCATTTACGGTGGATGTCTACAACTTTCCTAGGTCATCCTATTTTCTTCGCGTTGTATTTTACTTCTAATCATCTCCCTTTTGGTTTTAGGCAAAGTTCCGCTGCCATGAATGCCAAATCCACTTTGATGAGAACAAATCATTCAAACAACATCTAAAGGACGTTCACCACCGATCATGTCCTCACTGCTTCAAGGTTTTTGTTCGGGAATCAAATTTACGTCAACATATAACTCTTCGACATGAAAACACTACAGCGAAGGAAACTCCTCAAATAGGAGCCGGTGCCACCTCCTCTTCTCAGACGACAACTACCGTACAGAAAGTCCAACCGGTTGAAGAAGGGCGTCATTTCATTCTTCATCGTCTTCACAGTACGTCGTTCAGTTCCTTTCGTACTGAGAATATCACCTACAGCTTGCGATTCAGGTGTATGGATCATTTCTCACTAGATGAGGCATTTCTTTCCCTTCATGAGACTTTGGACCAGGTTATCCGCACTATTACTGCTAATGCCCGCTCCTTTGATAAAATACGAATGGTTCTGGAATCGCCGCGTCTTGATTTTCCAATTATTATTCCCGTAAATAAGGCTGAAGGGTATTCCAGCGACTATGTATTGGACCATATCAAACATGTGTTGCAGTCTTACCAGGATTTCTCGTTCGACGAAGGTGTCCTTATTACATTAACCGTTACTCGAATGCCAGAGCCAGGTAGTGGTTTTGGAAAAGGAAAACGTGACGTTGGGAACCTACATACCAGGAAAATTGTTGACCTGCCGATTTGGCTCAGACAGAAAAGGTGTATACTTCAAGTCAAAGAATCAGAAAACTGCTTGCTGCATGCTTATGTTATCGCTTGCGCAATCTAACGTCCCAGACTAAGAAAGAGCTCCACTGAATATATCCCCAAGTTGGGCAAAAGATCCAGAGACCGTTCCTTGAAGTCCATCACTCGTATGGACAAAAAGACTTCGGAAAGGCAAAGTCAAGTATGTAATTTAATTGATCAATGTAACTTCCAGTGGGGCCAACTGTATGCCATTGGTGACATTGACCTAATACAAAGAAATAATCCAGATATCCAAATAAATGTTTGGGATTTACAGCGGTTTGGAGAGAATGTTTATTCTGGCCCATACAAAGAACCCAGATAAACTTTATGTATGGAGGACACTATGACGTTATAACTCGAATGGCACCATTTCTCAATACGAAATTTTTCTGTGCTAAGTGTATGACTGGTTACGATGCACCTAGAGCGACCCATCGATGTCGTCTTGGCTGCATTTTCTGCCATTACACTGATTGCCAAAATCGAAATGAAAACGCTCGATTAGAGTGTGCAATTTTCTGTGAGTCATGTAATCGCCACTCGTTAACAGAAGCTTGCTATAATAATCATTTAGACCAGATATGTGATAAATTCAAAACATGCGATGACTGCCGTATTGTTGTTCGGTCATCAAAAATTAAAAACCATCACTGCGGAGTGAGTCAGTGCAGTACTTGCCGGTCGTGGCAACCACCTGATCATGAATGCTTCATTCAGCCCGTGAGGATGAATTCAAAACTGGTTTCGAATGAGGACGAAATAGCCGGTGTTAACGATATAATTGAACGTGGAGAAGACATTTCCTACCTACCCGGAAATGAAAAGGTTGACCAAGAAGCTGCGGAATGGCGGAAACGAGTCGAAGAAGAAGATCGTGTGTTAGCTGATCATCTTCTATCTGACGAGAAAGTTGAGGATCATTCTAGAAACGACCAGAAGTATTTTGTGTTTGACTTTGAATGCATGATATCTTCAGATGGAAAACATTTGCCGAATCTTTGTGTTGTGCATTCTATGTGTCCCAGCTTTGAGGAATGGATGTTTCGTGGTAGTTCGGCGGGGAAAGACTTTTGCAGATGGTTTTTCAACACCAGTTCAGTCCAAAATTCAACCTTCATTGCTCACAATTTTGGAGGTTACGGTGGATACTTCATTCTTGATTACCTACATGAAAATGCAGTGAAACCGGAAGTTATTTTTCGTGGAGGTCGCATACTGAGTTTACAGATAACAGGGCCTAACATCCGATTTACGATTCTTACAAGTTTGTCCCTATGCCACTGTCAAAATTCCCAACAACATTTGATCTGAAGGAATTAAAGAAAGGTCACTTCCCATATCTCTTTAATACACCTGAGAACCAAGGTTATGTGGGTGACTTTCCTAATCTAAAATATTTTGATGTTCAGTCAAGGAAGTTGGCAGAACACAACGAGATCTGCAAATGGTATGAAACAGAGATGCTATCATATCAAAAACAACAAAAGAAAAACAAAAGATCTCCAAAAGGAATTGGAAGATTATTGCCGCAGTGACGTTACTATTCTAAGAGAAGGGTGTAGTGCTTTTCAACAGTATTTTATGGAAGTGACAAAAGGAGTAGACCCATTTGCACAAACCATAACAATAGCCTCAGCATGTAATTATGTCTTCCGAAGAAATTTTTTGAAGGAAGAAACGATCGCTATAATACCTCCTAACGGCTACAGTCCAAAGAAACAGTTTAGTAAAGCTTCCGCGGCTTGGCTAAAGTGGCATGGTCTGCAATCTGGTAGAAACATTCGACATGCTTTAAACGGAGGTGAGATGAAAATTGGAAGTTTCTATGTCGATGGTTACTGGGAAGGTGAATCTTCTCAAGGGGTGTTTGAAAAGGTTTGCTGTGAGTTCTACGGTTGCTATTTTCACGGTCACCACTGCATGCTAAATCGACGTCATCAAAAATATCAAACGATGCTAGATCTAAAGCAGCGGTACCAGCGAACACTTGATCGCAGAAAATATATCGTAGAACGAGGATACAAAATGGTAGAAGTATGGCAGTGTGAGTTTCAACGTTTATTAAATGTTAATGATGACGTGAAGGAGTTAGCAGAAGAATTCTCGACACTGCCAGAACCTCTAAACCCACGGGACGAATTCTGCGGTGGCCGTACCAATGCAGTCACTCTCTTTTACTCTGTTGAAAAAGACAGCTCTGACGAAGAGATTTGTTACAACGACATTACATCATTATATCCATGGGTGAATTCTACAAGCAAATATCCAATTGGGCACCCACAAGTAATCACTGAAAATTTTGAAAACATTGAAGATTACTTTGGATTTGTAAAGGGTTCTGTGCTCCCACCTCGAAAACTTTTTCACCCAGTCCTACCAATGCGTATCAACGGAAAGCTTTTGTTCCCCCTATGCCTTACTTGTTCCTTTTCCTGCAACCAAGATCATGAAGGTCTTCATTCTGATCAGGAAAAAATCCTACAAGGAACATGGCGCACTCCAGAACTCATGAAAGCTATTGAACTTGGATATCAATTATCAAAAGTACAGGAGGTTTGGCATTGGAAGAATACCAGGTCTGACTTGTTTAAAGATTACGTGCGCACCTTCCTTAAGTTGAAACAGGAAGCAAGTGGATGGCCTTCCCACTGTACCAACGATCAATCTAAGGAGGACTACATTCTTGCCTACGAAAAGACTGAAGGAGTGCGACTAGATAGTTCCAAAATTCCGTCCAATTACGTCCAACAATATCATGCATTCAAAGTCAAACACAAAATACTTCTGGTCGTTTCTAGAATGATCCTCAACTTTCTCGTCAGATAGAAGATGATCAGCTAACACACGATCTTCTTCTTCGACTCGTTTCCGCCATTCCGCAGCTTCTTGGTCAACCTTTTCATTTCCAGGCAGGTAGGAAATGTCTTCTCCACGTTCAATTATATCGTTAACACCGGCTATTTCGTCCTCATTCGAAACCAGTTTTGAATTCATCCTCACGGGCTGAATGAAGCATTCATGATCAGGTGGTTGCCACGACCGGCAAGTGCTGCACTGACTCACTCCTCAGTGATGGTTTTTAATTTTTGATGACCGAACAACGATACGGCAGTCATCGCATCTTTTGAATTTATCACATATCTGATCTAAATGATTATTATAGCAAGCTTCTGTTAACGAGTGGCGATTACATGACTCACAGAAAATTGCACACTCTAATCGAGCGTTTTCATTTCGATTTTGGCAATCAGTGTAATGGCAGAAAATGCAGCCAAGACGACATCGATGGGTCGCTCTAGGTGCATCGTAACCAGTCATACACTTAGCACAGAAAAATTTCGTATTGAGAAATGGTGCCATTCGAGTATAACGTCATAGTGTCCTCCATACATAAAGTTTATCTGGGTTCTTTGTATGGGCCAGAATAAACATTCTCTCCAAACCGCTCTAAATCCCAAACATTTATTTGGATATCTGGATTATTTCTTTGTATTAGGTCAATGTCACCAATGGCATACAGTTGCCCCCACTGGAAGTTACATTGATCAATTAAATTACATACTTGACTTTGCCTTTCCGAAGTCTTTTTGTCCATACGAGTGATGGACTTCAAGGAACGGTCTCTGGATCTTTTGCCCAACTTGGGGATATATTCAGTGGAGCTCTTTCTTAGTCTGGGACGTTAGATTGCGCAAGCGATAACATAAGCATTAGAAGTAAAATACAACGCGAAGAAAATAGGATGACCTAGGAAAGTTGTAGACATCCACCGTAAATGAACCATAGACTTAAACGTTATTCTTAAGAAATAGAAGTGTCTGCGCTTTTGAAGTAACACTTTTATTGGAATAAATCTATAAAGTCAGTTTTTTGCAGAGTAAATACTTATTCTTTTTTAATTACGAAATAAGTAATACGTAATCATTAGGATAAATCATGCTTTAAAGATAAGAACTAACAATTAGTAAAAGCTGTCATTACCTTTTGAAGCCGCTCTCGAAGCAGAGTTGATTCGGAAGTATTTTCGCTTTGGTTGGTAGTAGAAAACTGAGTAGAAGAGGGATGCACATCTTGATTATGCATTTGTAGTTGTTTCTCGGAATGAACCACGATTTTGCATATCGGGCATCTGAAGGACATCTAAAATAAAGCCACCTTATATTAAATTCTACCAAAAACATAAGAACGAATTCAGGTAATGTTAATCAACAGAGAACTATTGAAGTTTTAAATAAAGTTTAGAATTCGACAACAAATGTTAAAATGGCTGGAATTTCTGGTAGAGTAATAGAGAAGTAAAGGGTATATTTCGATCTTATGTAGCTACAGCTTAATATTAAAGAAATGGTTTAGCTCTTAAATACTCCTTAAAAATTTCATCAAGAAAATGAAGTAAACGCTGGCCAGCAGGCGGATCCACGAAGGATACAAGGCATTGATCATAAATAAATAATGAAAAACGCCTGCCTGCAGTCACTAAGGCCGAAGCCTTAGTCCGAACAGGAGAGAGCCAATGGGCGCTGTGAGCGCTCTTACCCAGAGAGAACTAATCTCTGGAGCTCCTGCCTGGTTGTCCAAGAAGAGGACAGCCAGCTCGGCTCTATCTGTGCTGCAACATAGCCAGAGAAGGTTTTATCAAAACCTCTCTGACTGTGCTATGCACAGAAAGAGGACTGCAGTGGCCAGCGGATCTCCGTAGAGATACAAACAGCATTTACGTCAAGAAAATGAAGTAAACGCTGGCCAGCAGGCGGATCCACGAAGGATACAAGGCATTAATCATAAAGAAATAATGAAAAACGCCTGCCTGCAGTCACTAAGGCCGAAGCCTTAGTCCGAACAGGAGAGAGCCAATGGGCCCTGTGAGCGCTCTTACCCAGAGAGAACTAATCTCTGGAGCTCCTGATCTTTTCAGGATAACCCCTCAGGCCCAGATTCCGCCAAACTTGACCAAATGAGCTGAAATTTGGTTTCGGCATGTTTTCGACCACGCTGAGTTCAAATATAGCTAAATTTTTCAATTTCGCAAGATTCGATTTTTTCGATTCGTAAGGGGGGACAAAGGGGAACCGCAAAATTTTTTGTCTTCGATTTTGCTGAAAAGTTGCATTCAGGGGTTTTTGAGGTCGCAGAACACGAATCTGAAATCTGTTTTTCGATTCAGCGTTTCGTTCGCTAAGTACAAGCTAAAGTTTTAAGCTTAAGATGTAAGCATATACTGAGCTAACGAAAAGCTAGATCGAAAAAAGAACTTTAGATCCGTGTTCTACGACCCAGAAAACCCCTATGTACAGCTTTTCAGCAAAATCGAAGTCAAAAATGTTTCGGTTTCCCTTGGTCCCAACTTAGAAATCGAAAAAATCGAATTTTGCGAAATCGAAAATTTTCGATATTTGAACTCAGCGTGGCCGAAAACATACCCAAACCAAATTTCAGCTCATTTGGTCAAGGTTTCCGGAATCTGGGCCTGGGGGGGTTGTCCTGAAAAGATCCCAGGATAGAAGTCGTAGTAAAAACGTTATTAAAGTTAATCGTAGTTAATTTCCTTATTTCAATTATACTGTGGTCAGAGAGAACCGCGAGTTCACACTAAACTAGGATTCTTTACTGATATTGCAACATTATTGAAAAATGAGGCTGCTTTGACCGTATATAATGCGTTAATCTTCTAAGAATGCCCTGATGAAATGACAATAACCCTGTCGAGGTTGAGTAAAGCTTAAATTTTGCAAAGATGTTGACGCCATTGTAATGCTAGTAGAGTTAACCTTTACTACTAAACACTACGGGGTGGGTACTGCGCGCTAGGAAACAGCAGACCTGAAGAAGATGTTGTTCCAGTCGACCTGTAGCAACAACCTCGCCAAACTATTGGAACAACGAGTGACACCTACCCCGAAATATACTCAACAAAACCCCACAAAATACGCTCAAGTCTATTCTAAGACTGCCAGATTTCTGCCTACCTAACTGCCTACCGAACAACAAAATTGTACACCCTAAATCTAACAAAAATTGGAGACCTAAGTATTTAATAAAAACTAGATTTGTAATTCACAGCGTTTTTACAAGGTTCAAACAAAGATAAACAAAGACTACAAATTAATTTAACAATATACAGGAGATTCACCAAGACTGACTAATTTACCGATACAGGAGCACAAAAAAGAAGAAGACACCCAGGAAATTCCATAAATATCACATAAATAATAGCAATGAGGGGGATGATTTGGCCGGAACGACCTAAATCCGAGGACGGTTAAATATAAATGCGGGGAATTAAAGCAGAATATAATACTGAATAAGTACACAAAACACGGGGACCTAGGTAAACTAGAGACAAAGGGGCCAGATAAAAACAACACATAAACAAGGGTACCAGCGTAAACTTGTGTATATATCGCGAGCAAGAAAAACACCACTCATCAGCTTGACAGAAAAATTGAAGACTGACTACTTTTCATTCTAGCGTCAGACCACCCCCCTTAATAACCAATCAGAAGAAGCCTATTGATTTCGAAAGACTCCTGGAAGAATTCGATTGGTTAAAGGTTCCAATCTAGTTTAGTTGGGAGGACAGCGCCGTCTAGCGGCTAAAAAACTGATTAAAACACATTATACAACTAGTTTAGGATCAAACCTACACACGTGAATTTCACACATGGACAAAATAAACTTCCTAACTATTCTAAAAATAACTACCTATATTTCTACACATATCCATAAATTCTAAATACACTAAAAAATACCCACCCATTACACCATGGATTTTGTTCAAATGTATCAAAGACGCGTTAAGCCCGGTGCAGTTGTTGTTAATCGTCCAGTTCCCGGCACTTGTGGATTTGGGGGGGGGGAGCAGCAAATGTTTTGCATGGTTCGCTCTTATGATTCGAAAAGAATATTTGTCTCCGATTTGACTGAGAAGTTACTCCAAGGGCAAGTCGAGGTCGCTGATTTGAAAAATCGGGTCGAGAGATCTATCGGATAGACCAAGAGTGAGAAGCTTGGCCCTTCCTAATGGAAATGACCTTCGAGATGCTCGGCACATTAAGGCCGAAATCTCGGGGGGGTATCACTTACCATTGTTCAGCATGTGTTTATATGCGTTTGAACTAAAACGCATCTGATTGGCTAATCGCCTACCTTATGCCAAATTTACGTGTATAAGCGGACCCCCCCCGAGATCTCAGGGGGGGGGGGTCCCGCTCAGCGTTGTTAAGCATGTGATTATATGCGGTCGAACTGAAATGCACTGATGAGAATTACGGTAGCTAAGTAGCCAATCAAATAAATTTCAGTTCAATCGCATATAAGCATTCGCTTAACAACGCTATGCGGGACCCCCCCCGAGATCTCGGGGGGGGAGGGTCCGCGTATACACGTAAATTTGACACAAGGTAGGCGATTAGCCAATCAGATGCGTTTTAGTTCAAACGCATATAAACACATGCTGAACAATGGTAAGTGGAACCCCCCCCGAGATTTCGGCTTAATGTGCCGAGCATCTCGCAGGCCATTTCCATTAGCAAGGGCCAAGCTTCCTACTCTTGGTATTATAAACTCTTGGATAGACTGATCTGTGAAACCTAAGATTTTTTGGCTATTTACTGAGATAAAGAATAGTTTAATAAATTATAATTCAAAAGTAAAGACTAATAGTTTGATACAACACCCGAGGTGCAGCTTTCATGGTTGACGTGTAGATAACTGGGCCTCAGGGCCTAACAGAAATTAATGAGCAAGAACACAGTGTGAAAGAGAAACACCGACTAGCTTACACTGCAACAAAATGGAAGACTGCAACAGTGGCTTTCTATTAGCTGAGCATTTAAGTCTTAGTCAACGAAGTAGCAAAGTACAAATTGTGGAATACCAGGTATTGCTGGAAATTGCTCAGGCAATTTGCTGCATTCCTATGTTAAAGAATTTCAGCAGGCACAACTAGCGAAGTGTTAGATAGCGAATTCCACGTATTAAGCAGAATAACAAATCCCAAACATAGTTTCCCGTTTATGAAAGTAGTCAAAACATATAAAAAAGTAAATTTAACAAGACTGAACAAAGTGAAGGAGATAAAGATTAGGGGCATCACAGATCACTCATCCAAAACGATCGATCAAAAATGTTGTCTCTTGATTTTCACGAAAACCCAACTACAGGATAATTCGGGAATGTTGACCCCGTAATCCAGTGTCGACATTTCTATCCGAGCTGCCAAAATCGAATTATCGACGAATTTCAAGAAATCGACAAAAATCAATTTATACAGGTGCAGGATAGAGTGTTAACATCTTTCGACTGTAAATTCAGAATCAGCACCACCAAGACCGAATTACCATATATTCGAGTTTTCATGAAAATCGGAGAGAAAACATTGGCCAGCTGTTGCAACCAGGCGATTTGCCACCGGTCCTACCGGTCCAACTACACTAGTCCTAATATCCTTATTCTAGACCACAGTTACATTCAAGACGTTGTATGTGTTTACTTCCGACGACACCGATTCATCCGGAATTGGAATATGCACTGGGCTGAAGTAGGATTTTGAAAAATTGTCAATATAGACGTTTCAGGAATTTTTTCGGATGAACTTAATGAAGTGTGCCAGTAGTGGCTATAACGGACCCGACCCTAAACAGACCAGGATTGTTTCCCGGGCAGTTTCTGGGTCATTGCAAAATTCCATAGAAATGGATTTACTCCGTTAGAGCTGCTTGATAGACCGTTCACGAACAACCTGAATCAATTTCATATAAATGCTTTCAATGCTTTATCAGAGTGGTGACAGAGACATAGAGACAAAAATTTAGTGACAAGTATGAACCGGGCTTAATGAAGATAGAGCTACATTTTGTTACGCCGTTTTTAAAGCATTTAAGGTGGTAATTCCTTTTGGGCACATATTGTTGGTTGACGGCTCAAACCAAGATGAAATTTGATTAAACTTTCCAAAATAAGTTCGTTTGGTGTTCTAACACCCTCCGCGCAATTCCGCTTCAAAATTTCGAGATTTCCGTTCGGGACGGCTTTTGCCGGTTTCTGACAGTTGAGCAGCAGCTGCATAGTAGTGACTACACTTAATTGAAGGATCTCGTTGAGCTCTACATTTTTGCTTTTGGAAGCAACTTTCTAGCTCTTCTCTAGTGTGAGTTATAGCCGATTTTCTTATTTTGGCGTTAAAAACTTGTCATTTTTGCAGAAATCAAATAATCCACGATGTCATGAGCTACGCAAGCTTTAAAATTAAACTAAGAATGCCAATTTGAAGATCTCGTCGAGGCCGATTATCCGAGGCATGATAATCTTCCAACTGCTATCCCGTGAGCTGCTGTCATAAAAATGTAGTTTTTGCAAAAACATGACCAAATTTTTTCCAGCGATTGTTGAGCATTTACTATGCAAGTTAGAGTGTTGCCACTCACTGGACGTGTTTTAACTTAAAGGATTAAACTGAGCCACGACTTAAACGGATTAACTTAAACGGATTAAATTAAGTGATTTAATAGTTTAATCCGTATTTTATGAATACACTTTTAATCCGTTTAAGTTAATCTGTTAATCTGTTAAAGTTAATCCATTTAATCCGCCAGTTTAATCCTGATTTTATGAATACAAATGAAGCTAACATTTCAAAAAGCATCTATTCCATTAATATTACTTTCGCTGATTGATGCGACAATTGTAAATTTTGAGTATATTACTTCAGTTATGAGTGACAAAGTCCTACTTCAAACTAGTTAATATCATTATAAGTATCATTCATTGCACATATCAAACTTTGTAACTTTTTTACAATGATGAGTTTCAGATCTATTTTTGACGTGCGTGCTTCAGAAATAACTGTAATTGATGAATTAATTAATTAATGAATTAACTTCTGTGCCTCTCGTGGGAAAACAACAAAATTTAACCTGTAGTAACTTTTCTTCCAGCGTTAAATGGCTCCCTGCTGAGTTCAGTTGGACTCACTTAACAATAGAGAAGCTCAATTCAACAATTCAAGGTCAAATTGAACTCTGACTATTTAGGCCCTCACACTAGCAAAATCTTCCCGTGATCTATAGGTACAGTTAATCCTGCATAGTGAAGAATAATTCTTGATAGTTTCTTTGTATTGACTGCTAAAATTTTCTAAGCAATTAGACAAAAGCGCAATTTTAAGGAAACACGGCTTGTCTAAGTAAAAACTTTATTTTTTCATAACTTTATCTTTAAACACTCTTAAAAAGCTTTATTCAAGAAAAATCATTTATATATATGTAGGAGAGCGGTTTCATAATAACTAAAAAAGGGTTCCCAGGTATTTATAGAGGTATCGAATAATATAATCAATGAGTCTCGAAAAGAATTACTTCACGGTATATCGAACAAGCAATATTTTGTGCAAAAGGATTTATGTTGTTAGGGGAACATTTACATAAATTCTAGGCCTGCTGCGCAGCTGAAAACAGTTTCTACAGATACTTATTCGGCTAATGTCTGACATAAGCTATCTTCAAATCACGTAAGTCTAAATTAAATGGCAAATACCATCTTACTATTAAAGTAAACAATGATCAATTGTCCAAATGTTTTGAAACTTGCGGAATCCGGATTGGTCTAATACTGCCACGATCTCAAGATTAAGCTACATATTAGTACGTTTTTTGCCAGAATATTAAATGTGCAAACGAAAAAGAATTGCCGATTTATTAAGAAGAAGTCTTGTCAGAACAGACGGTTGTATTTCCGGTTTTGATTTGAGAAATCAGTTCTTTAGAACATATGCGTAATTAACATTTGTAACCAGTTTCCATGACAATTTTATATAGAAATCATGCAGTCCCTATCTTAAAGAACTGCAGATGTGCATTTATGCAAGAATGTATGTTACCTGTGGAATCTGAGTGCAAAGTGGACGACTAAGCAAATTTAAGAGACCTGCTGCGCTGAGGCGCAGCAGGAAAAACGCGAATTCCCCAAATTTTTCTAAATATCCAGTTTTCTGCGCCAGAGAAATCTCGACATCTGGCAGAGCTAACCAGAATCAATTGGTATCGTTCGAAATGTCTTGGCATAAACTGTGATTTGAAGGAAGCAGCATTTTTAATTAGGCCTTACAGCTTTCAGAATATTTTATCAAAGCTGCTGACCCCCCAATTTCAACGTTACAAAACCTGGTATCCGGAGCATTAAAATCGTAATGTCAAATCCGAAAATGTCTCTCGGGCCCGGAACCTATGCCCTCTATATCCACACCCAGAAATTTGGGATGTTTCTGCAGTTTTGAGAAATAGATACATATTTAAGGTGCTGCTATCGCTTTGTGTAAATTTCACCTTACAAGTTCTAATTCTTTATGACAGTGGGTGAAACTTTCCAAATACATTATTTTGGTGCTCTTTAACATTCTGGGACCAGTCCAGCAATTTTATGGGAAAAGGTAAAAACATATTGGTTTTTGGCATTATTCTCTAGCAAGTAGTCGATACATCGGATTGGTTGGTATGGCTGTAAAGAGAACACCAGCATGAACATTTTTGCTTCTGCAACCTTTCAGTCGTCTCTAGCAGTTAAATCAGTATAAGCTCAAAAAGAGTTTGCAGTAAAAAATGGTGATTTTCTGGGAAAGCAGCTTTTTGAAAATTACTGCCATATCTTACGGTCAATTTTAGTTTATTTATACTCAATCGAATTCGATACACAATCAAGTTGCCCATTTTATCATTTCCTATTAGCTGGAATTCGTTGCTTTAAGCTAGAGGTTTAGCCGAAAAACCATTTTGATGGAACTGCGATTATTTTGTTTTAAACACCGATTTCTCCAAAACTACCAAACAGATTCGTGAGATTTAGCAGGATGACAATTCGCACTGTTGCAAAGGGATTTTTTGTTATGAAATAAAACTTCTTCGTTTGCGAAAAAACTCAATGCAAAGTTGCCAAATTTGGTGTAACCATTTTGCTGTAACGATTTTCAGCTATCTGTAGAAGTATCGAGTAATAAACCCAATGTCCCACCAAAAAGTTACGTCAGTCTGTAAAAAGTTTGAAAGTTGCACTTGTTTTATAATTAAGAAAATTCCAGGAAAATAAAAGAAGTTTCATCGTAGCCATAAAGAAGTCAAAATGTTAAGCTACATTTTGATGTAAAGATGATTGCCTAACTCCAAACAATGAATGAGCAATAAAGGTTTAAATTTGACGTCTCCAAATGGAATCGGCACTATATTTGATGTTTAATCCGTTTAATCCCCGCAAATAACAAGGATTAAACTATTGTGCTTTTAACTGTTTTTAAAAAAACGGATTAAAACGGATTAAACTTAATCCATTTTATGAAAAGGCCGCGGATTAAGGTTTAATCCGCCAAGTTTTTAATCCGTCGGTATTTTATGAATATGTTTTTGATCGGCGGATTAAACTAGTCCGTTTAAGTCACGGATTAAACTTTAATCCGTGAACGTATTCATAAAACGATTAAAGTTTAAGTTAATCCGTTTAATCCAATTTATGAAAAGGCCCTTAGAAATGTTCCAGTAGAAACTACATAAATGTCTACAACACATATATGTCTACAACTGTCTATAGAAATGAAACCTGTAGTTTTCACTGGTGTACAGGTTTGCTCTACAGGTTATTACTCGATACGCTGATAACGCAAACAGGGACAGTGATCATAATTTTTAAAGGCTGAAATTTTTTGAACGTTTTCAAATATCCTTTTAGTCTTTCAACACCCCGTGTGTTATTTTTTTTGTAACGTTCCGCTCCCTACCGAACATATTTTGGGAGCGGCTGCCCCCCTCCATTTCCATTAGCAGGGGTTGCTCCAGTGAAGATTACAGGTTTTGTCTTGTAAAAACTAAATGTTTGGTATCGGAGATAGAATTGTCGAAAAGTCGATGCAGATTTCTTTAGTATTTTCCACAGTAAACTCCTGTAAAAAACTACAGGCTTCCTTAGCATTTCTACAGGTCATTTTTGCTATTCGAAAGGCCGGTTAAATGCACAAGATATATATTTTTGTGGAAACTACAGGAAGCTCCGCTAGTGACTGACCACACAGGAGCACTTTACTGGAAAATTGTAGTTTCTACAAGACAAATATTGTCACTGAATTGACGTGTATTCAAAGATGTGGTGTGCAGGTGCGGGAGCGGGGCACCTGTATTTTCTACAAAAGCTGTTGTATTTGTCGTCTACAAAAGTGTCTCCTGTAGTTTTTTAAGAGAGTGGTGTTACTTTCAATGTCTTGATGTAAAATTCAGAATGTAAACATTGCCCTAACATTATACAGTCCTGTCTTGCAATATTATTTATTAATACACTTTTAAACACTCCATAGAATACACTAAGCAAAGATAAGAAGTTCAGTTCAAACAGACAATCTTCCCCGAACACATCCGTTGAGAGACGACGGAATTCCAAGCTCTTCCTGGAATCGACAAATATGACTCGGCGAGAAGGAGCTGCGAGAGACCGATGGGCAGTGATTACAGTTGAAGTTGGGATTATTTAGGATGGTCTGTGGAGCATACTGCGGGTCCAAGTCCTGCGGTGTGCAGACTCGGAAGAAATTAGAGCGATCTCGACACTGACAACAGTGCTAAAACAGACCAACAGATACTGCATTTTTATCTAAGCTTTCGTTCATACATATTAAAACACACAAAAGTAGTGTCCTGCATGCTTTACATGTCCACTAGCTTTGCCACGACAAAATTTCCTGTATTTGAGAATACAAACGAGTGTACAAACAGTGCAGTACAGTACAGACAAGACTGCAAAATTAGTATGCAGAACTGAATTTCCAAGGATGCGAAATCCGTATTACTGTTTAAAACATGGTTCGTAGCAAATTCGATTAAACTTAACACTCACCGAGCTGCAGCCCACGTTTTGTACTCCTTGCTTGTATCTGAGAGGACACTCCCACTGCCCAGGAATACAGTGCATTCCTTGGCGATCAACACAGCTAGCTGAAAAAACATAACATTCAATACAGTATTGAACAATTAAGTACAGAGATTGATCCACCAAAGCAAATCTATTATGTTTTAAATTCGCCTTCGCTGGAAACTGACTTTACTGATTGCCAAAAACTGTGTGCTGCTTTTGTAATACGTAAATGCTACGTTTAATAAGAAGTATGTATGTAAATAAATATATGCAATAAATAAATAAGTAACGGAGAGAGGACTAAAGGGAATGCAATCTCAAACAAAAAGGTTATAATTCCAACTTACCAACCAGACCAAGAAGGCCGACGAAGACCAGAACCGCCTGATGCATTGTTCTCAACAACCTGCCCAGAAATTCTGAATTTGAAGAAATGAAGGAAACTGTGACGGAAATCGGCATCGCTCATCATGAGTAATATGCAAATTAGATTTGTACGGTAATTATTTGACCAAAATTCAAATTAAAATGACTAATAATTTTATTGATTAATGTTGAATAAACCTCATCCTATTTCCTAAAGTGTACAAGTTCTGTGTCCACCTCCGAGGAAAGTTTTCTGTCACTGGTGTGGGGTTTTAAAAAATTAATACATGTAAAACTTAAAATCATGCATACAGCAATTTCAGCTAAAATAAAAGACATTTTTCGATTAAACTTTTATCACTGTATTAATCTGCTACTTTCATGCAATTTTTGCTTCGTACGTATGTATGTACTGTTACTTTTGATTCCTGCGGGCATCTTTTTCACTCCATTCCACTCCTGTTGAAGCTCTATAATAGTCCTGTTACGAAAAAAAACTGCTTTGAACAAACTAAAGTTTTAAAAACTTGAATTTTCGCCTTAAATTGACGTTACATACAGAAATAAGAAAGAAGACAACCACTATGATGAAACAGAATTGATTTTGAGTCAAATTGTTGTATTTTTGAACTATAATTTTGACACCTTTTCTGTCGGCTAAAGTAAACAGGGACAAGTTGCGACCGCGAGTGTGAAAAATCAGTGTTAATAGGGTGCGTTTTGTATTTTTTGCGCACACAGACGAGCTTTCCCCAATGAATATATTTCATTAATCTTTAGGTAAACAAATTTTTATAATCAGTATTACCATAGGGTTTGTGCTATATCTTTCCGTTCTTGGTTTCTCGAGATCGTTTTCATTTGTAAGCTTTTTACCATTGTCTGTGCTGGGCTTATTCTATTCAGTCTCACAGATTAATCTCTACTGCAAAATATTTGCTGACTTCGCAAGCATTAGTTTAGCAAAAATAATTCAGAAATTCTGCAGTTACCGTAACCCTGATCCAATGAGAAAGTTGTCGATGATTGAAGATGAATATTAAAGTTGAAACTCCGTCTTCTGCTGATATTTTAAATTTGGAAAGCTGGAAAACTTCTGTTTCAGTTCACCCTTCATGTATAATATACTGTATTGGAGCATTTAATTAAATTGTATGTATCACCTACCACTATACTACTTTTTGTATTACCATATTACCCATAATTTACTGATCCTTTAAGTTTAGACAAACTTCATACGAATTTTCAGCTATAGTTAATTTCTAGGGCTGAATTTTTGATCTTATTTTTCAATTTCAATATTTCAGTCCTTTGCTCTTCGTTTCAATTGCATTTGTCCACTTCATACTCACATTTGATAATGAAAAACAGAAAAAACTCGCTTTCTCATATATTTTCCCACGCTTGATGAATTCAGATCTAATGCTCTGCTAAACACAAAGGTTTTTCCTATCTTTCCTTTCTTTCTTCCTCTTTAACCAATCTAAATGCATGAACTGTCAACGGCACGTAAAGTGTTGATCGCTGGTGTTATTAGTTTAGACAAGATGAGGTCTCCAGATACCTAAACTTGGCAGTTTTGAACAATGGGCAAGAAATTGCCAAGACAGTTGAAAACTAGCTTATTCAAATGTTTCTTGATGTTTTCACAGTTGAGCTCACTCTGATTAAGAACATATGATATCGGTAGAACTAAAACCTTCATATTTCTCTCTTTCTCTTTTGCAAATGTATATATACTAATGATGTTGTTTCTTTGGTTCAGATCTTCCAGTGCAACGGAACCCGCGTTCAACGCTGACCCATATCATTGTAATAAACCAGAACATATACGGGATGGAAAACCGTAGAAAATTAAAGTTCTGGGCAAGTAAAGCCGCTAGGTGTTCGGTGACACACACATCTTCCATGACCATCGTTTGGTCAAATATTTATTGTTTGCAGTGCCACTCTAATATAGCCCTTCAAAGCCGAATGGCCTTTATGGTCCAAGTTTGCTCTTTTTTCTGCAACGTACTGCCTCCATTTCAGAAGAATGTTTCCACACCAGCTAAAAAAAGAGAGTTTCCATTTTCCGACGACAAAGCAAATTCTGAAAATTTCGAACTCTGTTCGAGCGAGAAAAATCGGAGAATTGTGACCCGAAATTGCAGGTAACTAAACTAAACTCATAATATTAAAGATGTACAATATGTGGGGAGGGAAATGGTAAGTCATTGAGACGTGTCCTATCCCCTTTTCTTTTTCAGACACTCTTCAACCTTACAGATTGGGGCCCACTTAAAGACTAAACTAAAGACTTCAGGTAAAAAATTTTAGTCTACCCTAATTTTTACATTTTAATTTGTTTTCATTTTAGACTTACAGTTTTCTTTATTGCGATGGATGACAATTGTGTGACTGAAATCAATCAGTATTGCTTTGGATCGCCACAGTAAGCAAAGACATGGTCATTTCGCTAATCGCTAGCAATAAGTAATCCTTAATTATTTACCATTTTTATCATATTTAAACGGCTATTATATGTCATGTTCATGACATGAAATTTTTAGAATTTTTCTTTTTCCTGTACTGCCACACTCCCGTTGCTTTCGCGAGGAGGGGTAACGCCAGATCAAAATTTTGCTTGGGTCCGCGATCTGGCGTTGAATAATTGCTTTAGCAATTACCCGAGGCGAAGGCAAGGCTACTGTCGGGCAGAAATCATCCCTAAGCTTTAAGCTCCATTCAAAGAGTTTCCCCTCTGGACGGCCAACTCCTTGAGGATCTCGGATAAAACTGATACAATTCCAGGGGGGATTGATACTGACGCAGAGTTGGAAGTGGGTAGCGGGTACCCACGGGTACCCGCGGGTACCCGTGGGTACCCGCGGGTAATGGAAATTTTGCTACCCACAGGCTACCCGCGCGGGTAGTTGCGGGTATATCTTGTTGATGTAGTCACTAAAATTCAAGGAATTTTATTGAAAAATGTTCGAAAAATAGGTTTCGTGTTGGTGATTTAAAAAGTCGCTGGTTTTCGCTTTGTGCCCTTCTTCACGATTATAAATCTCAGTTAAAATGGGCGTTTGACTAAACTTGTTCTATTAGGTTATATCCAGAAAAGTAATCTTAAGACTTTTTCTTTTTTTTAGCTTTCTAATTGTATTTCTCGCTTTCAGTAAGCAGACGTACTAAATAGCTCAGCATACAGACTGCTGTTCGTGCCGTTTTTGCAAAGCTTAAATGCCTTGATTGTATGTGTTCCTTTAGTGAATGGTACATAAGGTCAACCTTTTCAATACAATTGTTCGAAACTGGGAATGTTTGCTCAAAAAATTTGACAAACTAATATTATATAGGTAGGTAGAAAAATCCTGATGACTAAACTATTATCATAATCCGTTAGGTAGTAACAAACAGTATTTTAGTTGGGGAACTTATATATAATTTAG
The DNA here is from genome assembly GCA_030248195.1 of Trissonchulus latispiculum. NCBI lineage: Eukaryota > Metazoa > Nematoda > Enoplea > Enoplida > Ironidae > Trissonchulus > Trissonchulus latispiculum. Next base: position 20,330 of record JASAND010004825.1, read on the forward strand.
CTTTGTTTTTGTTATTCAGAACGTAATAGCTCGTGGTCAGTTTTTGGAATCAATCCGAAATCCGCAAACATCCGCAAAGCTCACCCGTTAAAATCCTTTTTTCTAATTTAATCTTGGAGGTTTTACATGTATACGTGCACAGCTGGATAAGGAAGAATTCCCATCCTCTCTAAATTCCCCCAGAAAGGTTATCAAAATTGCTCTCACAGGCGGTAAAAAATTCGGCTACAAGGGGCATGAAAATTGCTCAAAGAAAGTTTCCAGATTCACATTTCTGGCGATTATCCGGCTTCGCCTTATTTTTTTACTAAAAATCGGCTAAGCAATGGTATTATTATTAAAAATCGCTATTTGTAGTTAAAATTTAGAAACATTGGTGAAAATAGTGGAATTTTAACGTCGCTAAACCTATTCAAGGGCCTCTGTCCTCTACCCGGCCAAATGCGCTTTCGATAGCCGAACAATACATAATTTTCAGCAAATTCAAAACCTTGAGCATTTTTTAATTTCTGGAAGACGCGTCAATAAAATAGTCCTTAACTTTGTATCTTGGTCCTCTTTCGAAACTACATGAGTCCAACATTAATTTTTCGTCGAGATGCACCGAGGTCCGAGGCCGGGGCCTGAAAATCGGAAGTCTAAATAGGTAGGACAATTTTCTTAAAAATTCCGATTTTGGTATCATTTCAAGTATAGGCAAAATTACTATTGTTGTTTCCATTCAAACTGATGATAATTATAATGAACGGTCTGTACCAGTTTAATTTAATTTTGACTTTACAAATTCCAAAATTTTGGCTAAAAATTGTCACAAAATTACAAATTTTTGGTCCCAGGATGCACTGATGCTTAACCACCGAGGTTGGCATCGGTCCCCAAGTCCTGGTGCATCCCTAATTATGTAAATGTATAGTAGTTTTAAATTTTAAACTTTTTGAAAACGTTTTGGTACTTTTTTGAAAACTTCAGCAATTTGGGTGAATTTCCATATTTCGGGAACACAACTCAACACTGTTAGGTAAAGTATGTGGGTTAGAAGGTTTAATTAAATAAAAGTTTATTTTACACTATTGGCATTTTTTAATAAATTTAATGGCATGGTAATCATATAGCATTCGAAAAATTTTGCGGGTATCTTACGGGTATCAGTTGGCTGCGGGCCGCGGGCCGCGGGGCGGGGCGGGGCGGGTACCAGCTTGCGGGTAGCGGGGCGGGGCGGGTCGCCAAAAAGGTACCCGCTTCCAACTCTGTACTGACGTATCAAACTATAATAAGAAATTTGACCAGCTGGCAACAGACAAGTTTGAGAAAACGGTTTGATTGAAGAAAAAAACTGAATTGATCCTACGGATCCTAAATTTTGTGTTTGTGGCCGACAAATGCAGGGGATACCTTCTCTCCCCTGGGCGGCCTGAAATAAGTGCATGAAGTCAGTTCTCGTGCGATCAGAGTGTTAAGTAGTTAACCAAAACTTCAATGAAGATTTATTTATTTTTATCACAATGTAGCACAGCTTAGTGATGCAAAATATTTCATTCTCGTTATTAAATAAAGTGTGAACCACTAAATAATCTATATCTTACAGAGATTAAGTATCAGTGATTTCCATACGCATCAAGATTGCAACAATGTTAACTTAATATATAAGTATTGCCTCAACAAAACTTAAAACAACTTATCGAAGTGGCTTGTTAACCCTTGGCACAAGAAGGGGAATCATCAGTTTAGATCCTGTTATTGATGGCGAGAACTCCAAGATTTAAGATGTGAATCCGCCAATCCTACTGTCCAGCTGTTAAGAACAGATACACCACCTATAGGATAAACGAAGGTTCCAAGCAATCTTTTATAAGCTGAATGGAATGGAGTAATTACTATAAAATGAGTTACTAATTTATTTTGTGGAAACAATAGCTTTAGAAAACATAATTTAATCCAAATATAACGTGATGCTTTGAATTCTACTTTTGAGCACGTCACGATATGTCTAGAGACTGTTCAAGATTGTAAAGTAACGTAAATATCCAGTTCAACTTATTCAACGTTTCTGTCTTTTCCCAGATGAAATAAATTTATTAGAAACTTATCTTTAATTCCACACAAAATTAGGAAAACCTAAACACTATCGTAATTAGCATCCACATGCTCCAGTTGTTGGATCATATCAATTATTATATACATAAAAGATATAAAATTTCAATTTGACAATGTTTAAGACGCAAAATTTACAAGGACATAATTCTGGTTCATTGGATCTGGATACCCTAGGGCTTAGAGAGTTTTTGACTACTAATGTTTACCTTTGTTGGCTTTCGCTATTGTTTCCAGCTGATAAAAACGCACTTTTAATGGACTAACTACCTTTACCTTTCAGCAGAGTTTCCTGTCTAACGCAAGAAAGCTTTCAGTATCAAACTTTCCTCTCAAAGGTTCTTTAAGTTTGAACCATGTTTTAAGAGGCATGAAAAAATGGGTCCAGAAACGCAAGTTGGCTGTCTTCGGATAATAAATGGGGAAAACGTTTTTCATGGAGACATCTCAAGGATTCTCACAAGCATTTTTGGTTTAACATAATATATTCATAATTGATACTGTTTCGAGAAAATTAAATGATAATATGCACTAAATTAAACATTTTACCAATTTTATAGTTGAATTTCACTACATATATATTTAGAAGTAAGGTTGTATTCACAACTCTGTCATCTTTATTACAATTAAAGCTGCTCACGTTTACCGTTCTTTTGTAGAAAATTTAGTGTGGTAGGAATTAAAAGAATTCCCGTTGAAACCCATTTCATAAACTGAATTAGTGGCCCTTCTAAGATTGATTAGGCCTGCTTGAGGCCAGGTAGCAATTTGCTTTCCCTAATGGTACCCTAACGAATAATCCTAAGTTAGTCATTAATTTTCACTTAGTTCAAATCTAATTGGACTTTCCAGTCTTACATACCTTACATAATGTCATTATTTTCCAGGCAGTTTTTCTATATTTTGCCGGGAAATATTTGAAACAGGCTAGTTTATAACCTATTTTTTGACAGAAATTACAAACCAAGATGTATTTTGGAACTAAAACTTACTAGGACAAATTTGAATCCTAGAAACGTTTTGTAGTTTTAATCATTGTTTTTGCAGAAATCAAGGCTTGAAGCCTTTACCGCGTTATATTGCCCACGTTTCACCAATGCCACAACCCAGATGTTGCAAAGAGCTTCGCCTACGGGAAACGTATTCCGGATTGAGTTCAACAGACACAACTCCTGTATCGGAAAAACCGGTTGAACTTAAGTTAGATCTTTCATCGTCACAAAAGTCAACATCGAAGAAGAATTTTAGCGACACCAGCGGGTAATGCTTGTTTGTAGGCTACATTACACAATTCACTTTTCTGAAGTAGGATGTTTCACTTCCCTCTCCCATTAAATAATAATGTTCAATTGCTTTCACAGAAAAAATTCTAAACATTAGAAATTTAATTTTTAATGGTTTTAGATTTCAGTCATCTACATCGCCATCTCCACCGTTGTCACCGCAACAAGTTCTTCTACTGAAAGAATTGGAAGACGAAGGAATCTGTTCTGTAAGAACTGAATGGAATAGAAGCATACTTCATGTATCCAGAAATTAATATGAACTCCACAATTACTATTTCGAATTGTTTTGCATTTTCCAAAAATCTTATTACCAGTGGAAACGCGAGGGTTCCTACAAATTAATTGTAACTGTATTGGAATCTAAATTTCATGTAGGATTACAAGCATTAATAACGGCTTCGATTCCTTGGGCCTATCGAACTTTCTTATGTGGTACTGGCAAAGGGACTGAGAAGTATAATAGTATTACCGCAAAATATACTTTCAAATTTCTGAATCTACAAAACTGTACACAATGTACCTTGTAGTATACATATATATATATATATATATATATATATATATATATATATATATATATATATATATATATATATATATATTGTGCTTTTAATTATTTTTAAATTATATTTTTAGCTTAATTTCATTTAGTTTTCACTTAATTTTATTTTTAATTTTATTTAGTTTTAAGGAATAAGTTCACAATGATGTTCACCATTCGTTTTATTTCTCTTCAGGAGTCTATAGCAGATTATATACGTCGAAAGATATCGTCACTGCGGAAAGTACAAGCCCAGCTGCTGACTGAAATCAAAGTCAATGAGAAGTCTTCATCAAAATTGGACCAATGGTTGAAAGAATCTGGTGCTACAGACGATGAAAAGAAATTACTGGACCGCTATCTAAGATCCCTGGAGGCTATCTCTACACTGAAAGCAAATCTGGAAAGGCAGCAGAAACGGTTGCACTGTACCGTAAGCAATATTTGTGTTGTAGTTCAGACCACCATTCACTAGGCTAGATTTTATTAAACTGAATATGTTAGTAACTGGTAGCCTGTGGCAAACAAAGCGACGAATCGTTCTAACCTCACAACGACTACAACAATAGATAACATCACAACATTTCCCTTTTGCTTTTTTAAAAGTCCTACGGTACACAAAATTTAAAACTGTTCCAATTAAGATTAAAACCGCATAACCATTAAGCTTCGTTTTCTGTTAGTTGTATCTTTCTCCTGTTCAAGGAAGGTAATATTTCGCCGTTGGGCAGAGATATAGTGCTTACCTTTACCGTCTTTCTCATTACCGTCCCAGTTTCTGACATCGGCTGTATTTTTTTCCAGGAGTAGGACACTTACGGCTGCCCTATGAGTGAACCGTTGAACCGAGCAAGAATCGCTTTATTCCTCACTCCAATTTAACTCTTTCTGATACTGGACTCTACCTTTCGATTCTGAAAGGCTCTTTCTGCTAATTTTGTTGACCTGAGTTGAACCTTTTGAATCAGACATGATTTTAGCTTCTGCCAACGCTCGCTTGATCTGCTTGACCACGGTGACAGCTCGTACCAAAGTCAGGGCTGGCTCTATGAGCAAACGTTCGCTTGTGCGCGGCATTGCAATCTTTTCCATGAGTTGATGCCTCCAAGTTTCGTCTTGAACGGTTTTGTACTCGCAATCGACTACCAAACGGCGAAGTGCTAAGTTCCAGTCATCAGCTCTCTCCAAGCTTTTGAGCTCTTTCGTGAAACCGATACTGCACTGCGAGGACCAAAATGATCATAACATATCTGGAGAACCTGATCCGACGTCTGCTCCTGATTCCCATGAGGCAAAGTGTGGTATATCCGTTGACCCTGAATACCCAGGAAACGAAGAAACATGCCAATACGCCAAGATTCAGGAAAATTTTCATTGTTCCCACCTAGGTTGAAAGTAGATTTGGAACAGGTGTTCCCATTCCCGAGTTTCCACGGAATAACAGCAGCAGCACCAAGTGTCGACAAGTACGGTGGTGGCCATGAGTTCGTTTCCTTCGTCGCCGGATTCCTCGATGCATCGGCAGAATATTCGAAGTGGCAGAGAACACCGTGCCTATCTACACAACTGCGCAAACGTCGCTGCCTGTCACTGTCTCCGGGGAAAGCCGTAAAGTAAACAAGATTGGTCTGCACTGGTACCTGGCAGCTAACGGTGGTTGTACGCTGTACGCTTGCCAGAATCCTTGAGAAAACTTCTCATCAGCGGAATCCGTGGAAACGGTCATTCTTGAACAACTACGCTAAAACAGCTTAGTGCATTTTGTTTTCATTTGTATGGCTTGCCACACGCTGTCGGCTTGTGTCATAGTTTGTAGTTCTTTGGTTTAAGCAAAAGGGAAATGTTGTGATCTGATAAATTGCTGTAGTAGTTCTGAGGTTAGAACAATTAGTCGCTTTGTGTGTCGTGTATTACAAACTACTGGCATTTTAATCAAATCTAGCCCAGTGAATGGTGGTCTGAACAACAATTTGTGACTGTTAAACAGCATAGATAGATTGTTAGAGCCATTTCAGAACTGAGAAAACTTTTAGATTTAATTTAATTTTGAAAACTGGCGCAACACAAACCGCCATTCTCCGACAAGAGGACGCAGGCCCCATTGAATCTCAATTGGGAGTCAATGTTTACATTTTGAAGCTCCTTGCACATTTACTTATTCAGTTCATTTATTCAGGTATAGTTTACTTATGACTTCAGCTTTTACATTTTTACAGGAGGCTGATACTGAACGATGTCGGGTTCAAAGTCAACTGGCGGAAGCCAGGCAGCAGGAGATTCTGGTTAAATCTCGAGGTGAACGTGTCTCGCAAATAATGTTCCAGCGGCTGCGACCTGGACAAAGAATCGAATTTCAGTACTACGTAAGGATGAAACAAAAGCTGCTTCTGGAATACTTCGAAGTAGTGGAACAAATTGTGTTTTATGACGGAAGACTGAAACAGTTGTCGAAATAATATTTAATGCAGTACATTTATTGCACGAACTGTTTGGTTCTTAGAGACTGCACAATCTAAAATTAAAGCGTGTAAAGGCAACAGAGTTAGCAAATGGGACGGATTCTTTGATGTTTGATCCCATCCTACCAAGATTTATATTTGATCGCCCCATCAAATCCCACTTATCTGAAATGGCTTATTCCTGCTGAGTCCTCGGGCAACAGGTCTCTTATGTTTCCTCTGCCGCCTTGGTTCATTGCAAGTGTAGATTGAGCGTGGTTTTCTTAAATCCTTGGTAACCTCAGCCGTAAAATAGTTTTCGCTGCGCAGCAAGCCTATAGTTTAAGGAAATGTCCATCTAACCGCATTCAACAGCCAGCTATTTAAAGACAGCGTTTAACCTTTTGTAGAAATTATTGTTCCAATGCCATGTAATCACACATTCAGTATTTGATGTTACAATGGATGTAGCAGTGAAAATGTTATTGGCATAACAACTTGAAGAATGTTTTGCAGGCAGTCGTAAAAACGCCAAACAACTACAGTCATGCAATACAACATAATATTATAAGCGTTGCAGCTGTTCTGTGCACGTTCAGAATGAGAAAAAAGAAGAAAGTCATGTACCACCGTAGGTCCGAAAAATTCGGACCTCCGGTGGGACTCGAACCCACGACATTTTGCGCACTAGGCAAACGCTCCGACAGAAGTTACATGTCGGAAATTCAAACGTCTAAAAGTCATATAGTTAACAAATGGTTCACAGGAGCTAGAGGCGGGACTTCTCTGAACCAATGATATTACGCCATTGCACTCGTTTATCCATTTAAATGCACTCAATATTAAGCACATTTCATTGTTTAAGTACTAAGGTTTGGTCAGTTATTTTTTGCTAGAAAGTGAAAGTTCACGAGCAAGGTTAGCCAACCACATAACCACTTGCTCAGCATTTGCTTAGCAAGTAGTTAAAGTCAATTATATTGTGCTTAACTAAGTGCTTACCAGCAAATAAGCTGACCATTTGCTAACCACATTTTTTGCAAACCAATGTGAGAATCCGTCAATCAGAACTAATAAATACTTGACTCCGTCATTCCATTTGCTCATATAACTGATATCTGCACGATATGCCTACCAGAAGTCGAGATTTAATAGCTAAAGACCTAATAATTTTACCGAGCCGAACTGTGAGTGCCTGCCGTGCGTAACATTTGAAGTTAATCTATGTAAAGTAAATATTTTTAGAATCTTCAGGAGGTAGAGAATACGTTAAACCCATCATATTTGGTCTATATCCGGCTACCGAATCCTAAGTGGATACAGGGTACTTGACCTACAGTCCTGGTCAGAAATAAGCTTCTTATTTTCGTGAATATTCGCATTCTCACATTCTCATTGTCACCAAAAATTTTGATGAGTGTTCGCGAAAGTGCGAATGCAGAGTCCTTTGTACATTAGCAGTTTTTCTGACAGATGTCAAAACAAACAGCAGGGCGCCTGCTGCTTTAACTTAACTGCTAGTAGCCGCTGGCCAACTGGTCAGCTTTACCTCTGTGTAGTATAGAGCTTTGGACAGACAGCTGTGCAATAAAAGCAAGTTTAAGCTTAAGATTTTGACAAGTAATCAATCACGTCCTGCTGTGTTGCGAAGGAAAATTCAAGCCGATCTTCGCGAAAGTTATGTAAAACTACATTCGCAAATTCGCGAAGGCCATTCGCATTCGCCTTCGCGAAGAAAGTTATTTCTGACCAGGACTGTATGTGGTGTAATAATGTCTGCAGTCGTCAATGCCCATCCTCTGACGTGTACAGCACTAATGTGCGGAAGTATTCAAGTTCTTAATCTTAACTAAAGTAAAGTTTATGATAACATGCTGATTACAAATTGATTACTGATCAATCAAACTTTGCTCACTGCTTAGTTTAAGCTAAATATTTACAAAAAGTTCAGCATATTTAAAAATCGTATGCGGAAATTTTCAAGTTTATAACAGGAAATAAGATGAAAATACATGAAAATACTGATCTCTGAGAATACAAATAAAGATACATAAACTGTCCGTGTACGAAGGGGACATTTGATTTTGAAACTCATAAGAGCAGCAAAAATTAAACAAATGGTTTGATTTTTGCATTTATTTCTGCATAGAAATCAAATGCATGGATGTTCTGATTTTGATTTTCTATGCGCATCAGTTTCAAAATGCAAAAGTCAAAGTGCAGGCTGATTGGCTGCCGAGCAGCTTTTCTTATTGGTTAGTTATTTGAACCGCCGCCTGCCTTTTCGTCACGTGACAGTGTCTTCATTTTTGATTGGAAGTCGACCAGTAGTTGGTTAAACTGAATTTGGCGCCAATTGACTTTATATTCCGTCTGACTAGGGCCTGACTCGGACGTCTTGAATTTTTTGTGTCTTTTCTGACGTGCCAGTTGTAACATGGGAGACTCAGCTGCTTCATTGAGTTTTAACCAGATGAAAAAATGCATTCCGCTAGATAAACTGACAACATAGAATATTGCTAAACTGTTTTAGGTAAGTAGTTTTATTATTTGATCGAATTGAATCATTCGAAAACTTCAGTTCATAGGTGAAGGGTATTTTTATAGTGGGGAGGAGGGCCCCCACAAAACTGACCTGTCCCCTTTCGAAATTACCTGCACCCCCAAACCTATCTTTTCCCGACCCCTCCCCCTTCAGGATTTTTGCTTCCCTCTCCCCGAATCTTCGCTCCCATGAATTTATCGAAACTTTATTGCAATTTTCAAATTTTATTCGGCTTCAAAATGTTTTCGTTAAAATGTCAATCTTTAGCCTGACTGCAGGCATTTTAAGTCCTGTTTGCGTGTCTCTATGCAACATATGCCAAAATACTAATTTTTGACAGTTTTTAACAGGAATTTCTCCCCCCCCCCTCGATACGATGTGAGTGGTGCTGGGAGAGAACTGGAAGAGGGATATCGGCTTGGAGTTAGGGGTACTGGGCGTAACCTCCTCTCCCCAAATTGGCAAATTCATTCAGACATTTTTGAAAAAAACTAGCTGTTTTAGACACTTCAAAGCGATTTTTTGTACTTTTAGGCCGGTTTTGGAGAACTGTAGCAAAATTGTAATATTTTTGTGCACAATTTGACATTTTTGTCGAAGTTTTAATTTCTGGGGTTGGCATCCAAATACGTACCTGGCAGGTAGTCAAAAAATCAGGGGGGAAGGGCTTGCCAAAAATTTGGGGACCAATTTGGGGTCCACCAGCACACTTATGTTTGCACCTTCAATGATTTTATGATTTAATGGAAAGTTCTGATTGTTCGCTGTACAGTTGCAAATATATATGTTTTCTTTGTCGCCGCTGAAGTCTGTTTTTCGAATAAATTCAAGTATCTACGGGTTAATCTTAAGAAATCCCTAATGGAGAATAGCTTTCTATTTCTGTTCCATTGCTTACCATTCTATTCTGCTACATTTTTCCGTTTCAGGTCGATACAAATACGGTTATTCTGGAATACGCAGATGGATCTATGTCATTTCTTCCGGAGGATGAAGGATCATTCAACCTTCCTGAGAAATGGCTGTCTATGTATAGAAACGTTGAACTTGTAGTCATAGCCAATGCTGCCACATCGGTGGAGTCTTATTCCATTCTGTCCTCTAATGCAGCTACTGCACGAAATGGGTTAGTGCTGCACTTTTCTGTACCCGATTGTTTCTGTTTTCGGTGTGAAGATGCTAACTTCTCGTTAAATGTTGTTTTCATGTGCTAAATATAGATTTATGCGAATTGTTGTATCTTGTTCTCGGAACCTGGTGGTTACCTTATCCTGAAGGGTTTTTTGGAATTACTTGTATAATACCACCAGGCAACTTTCACGAGAATCTTTATATTTGTTCTTATCTTAGCCTTATGCGCGTTTCTCAAAATAAACTGAATTCTTAGAATTTTTGTCAGATTTCTTGTAGAATTTTTGGGAAAGAACGAAGTTGATAATGTTTAACATTTTACTGTCAAGAGTTTAACATGATTATTTTTTCAACATACTGTACTAGTTCTAGACCTCCATGTCCTCCACCACTCGTGGTCGGACGATCTACTGTGGCGGCGAGACCACCGCCAGCAAGCCGCAGTAGCACCCGTCATGTTCCTAACCTGTAAAGCAGATCTACAATAAGTTTTATCCGGCCTCAATCCCAAAGCATGGGCCTGCGGATAAGATGAAACCCAAGGTGTCAGTTCTTGATCAAATGTGTATATCCAGGTCTCAGCTGATGACGTTAGCCTGGCAAAAGTCTATTATGACTAAGCTATGACATGATTGTGCAAATTTGTCCGGGACGGCGACTAGACTGCTTCAAACCCCGGGTCATATTGCTATACCCCACATACACCCCAAGCTGATGTGACTGAACCTAAATTAGCGACCCAAGGGGTCTTAACAAGTTCTTTGAGCCCGTCTGGCGGGCTTGCGGCAATTGGTCTGGTAGTGCAACGGCTTTCAGTCAAAGTAGAGCCGGGCTGGATAAACGTTTTCCGACACGTCCCTAAACCGGGTCGACCCAGTCCAGCCCGACCCGGCCAAGGCTTGGTCTCAGGCACAAAGCAGGAAAGTAGATCCGGGAGCAATTCTACTAAGTATAATTCTGTGCGTCGTACCCAATTTGCTACTTGAATTGCTTTTATTGGATTTTATTTTCTACATAATGCACTCAAAGAGGTCAAAGCATTCTTCAAGTGCAACCTGTGTTACTCTACTCTGTCCGACGACTTCTGTGTTTGCCCAAAATACAACTTGATTGCCGGATGCTTGATTTGCGTGAGCCGCTACCATGAAGAACAGGATGAAGCCCAATATCCATTTTGCCGTGGCGGATGGGATTTAGGGGAATGTTGAACATTGCGAGGCACTGGGAATGTTCTGGCGGCCATTCAGCTGCTGGAATAGGCTGATTTTTGAATTATAATTCCGGCTATAGGTTGGCTGAGCTTGTTGGATTTTGTGGTTTTATTTTTAGAACGTTCGTAATCATGACTCGTAATTGGCTCTTGGCTCACTGCTCATTTTTAACTGGTTCTAGATGTTTTGCCAATTAAACATACATTTTGTTGCTTTAATCTATGTTTAGACAGGCACCTTTAGGATAATTATGGCAATCTCGTAATAAAATTATGACTGACAGACAGAAATAGTCTTACAGCAGATTTAAGCTTTGTGCTTCCATGATTGACTAATTCTCCAAAGACATCTGCAATAGTTCCAATTTGATTAAGATCTTCAAGGAATTTTCGGTTTCTTTCCTCTAACAAATCAGGAAATGCTGACAAAGGATCATTTCCGAAAGATAGGGGATCTCGTAGAGTTCTTTGGCCAGACTGCTGATACATGTCCTTAGCTTCTTCCATTGAGGGCATTTGGCAAGGCAGCGGTTGATTTTGTATTGACTCAGTGAACGAATCTGGGCGACCACGACCTGGAAAAAAATGTAAAATTTAATTTCAGGAATTTAAACTTTTACTGCATTGCTACTTGCTGCATTTACAGAAGTTTCCAATATGTATGTCAATGTCAATTGCTTCCTGTGATTTACCAGGCACGGTGTGGTGGTTCCAGGTGTCAACCAAGGTCTGTAGTCCATAACGTGCCACTATGATGCCCACACAGCTGAGTGCTGTTTTGTGTAATTCATCCCGTCCTGACTCAGATCTCCTTCTCGTTCCAGGTCTAGGATACCATATATTAGTGGATATCCAACGCGCTGATTCACTTCAACCCAGAGGCGTTCAACTCGGTTGTTCTGAAACAATTTCTGTGTGCAGTGTTCAATCAAAGTACATCTTAAATTGAAATGTGATTATGGCTTCAAGAAGTTTGTTGACCTGGCTACAATAAAAACTTACATTCAGAAGCCACATTAACGGTTTTCCCCAACTTCTGCAGAGAGACCTACCTTTTGGCATATGATTAGCTAACATATCAAGGCTAAATAGTCCGCAGTGGGCATTATTATATCTAACACACATCGATTCTGGCACTACGCCAATGTAGAAATTTTGGGGCGAAAAGTGGGTTTTTTGAAAAAGTTTTTCTGAACTCTGGTGGATTAATGGTTTGACCAATTCTGAAACTTTTCGTCACAAATGTTAACTGTTTAACTCCGGCTTTCGAGCGTTGCTTCCTTCTTCAGCTATAACAGCTCAAAGTTTGAAATTTGACAAAAAGTTGCGATGTGACCGTGCGCCGTTACCGATCTAATAAAATTGACAGCCCCTAGCCTACCCCAGCTTTTTACCAAATATAAGGCTCTAATAGGGGCAAACTGTCTGTGAGTTTCGAAGGTTTTGGTTTTCTGGTTTATGTGCTAGCACACTTTTTGTTAAGAAATAACACTTATTTTTAGGCCTGAAAAGCTAGCTAAGCGCAGTAAAAATGGGGTCAAAAAATTTTTGTCTCCGATTTTGCCGAAAAGGTGCTTATAGAGGTTATTTGACCTGCTAAATGCGAATATGAAATCCGTTTTTCGATATGACACTTCCTTCGTTCAGTATGCGCTTACAACTGACTTAGAGCTTTTTAGAGCGATCGTCCTCCATGCTTCGAGAAATCAATCTAGCACTTCTAAACATTGGAGCGAGGTTTAGTGACCTAGCTTTCTGCACATTTTGGTACACTCACTGGCTTGTAATGCGCAACGTTTCCGCCGATTCTGCCACAGTACTTTGGAGTAATTGACTCACATCTTCGAAATGGCACCAAGTAACGGCGACAATATCAATAATGTAATATAGCACTGCGAACGCAGGGATTAACGAAATCACGTTAGTTTGACAAAAGTTAAGACAGATACTTGGAGTATTAATTGGAGCAAAGTTGGGCTCCTTTGATAAACCACAGCTCATTAGACGTTAGTTAACCTCCACCCGTATAGACCTACAACACCCAATTTTTCGCACTTTGATTGTATCGCACAGAAAAGTATACACTGATCTAAGGATCATTTTACACGATAGCAAAGCGCTATATGTCAGTACTATTTCTGGAAAATTTGGGTACCGTACCTTGCGCATAGCGATCAGGGCGAGGCAAAGTTTGTGTACGTGTCATGTCGAGCTTTGTACCGACAACACCAACTTCTGATGGCTCCACAGGACGCTACGCTGTATGGAATTCTTTCAAACGTTAAACTATTTTAAATTAAACCTAATACTATTATATGGTAAAAGACTAGCTAGCTTTTCCAAAATAGACCTTTTAGTGAAATTCGTAGCCCCTCCCCTTAAATTGACAATTAACAAATACATTCTTACAACTGTGGAAGCGACTTGGCGGTAGGATGTTCGGTGACTGGGGACATTTTGAGTAAGATAGTCTTGGATGAAAAGAGAAAGATAAAATAATTCTCTTCCATGGTCCACGATGACCTGCTCCCAAAGACCAAATGCTTCCACACTTCTCCTGAAAGTTACCAGTTACCAGTAGTTTGCTATCACTAAGCCACTGCTGCAAGCAATGTGGGAATGCTGTCTAATTACAAAAACAACTCATGTTTCTCGCTACTGGAAGGTAGTGACATTTTGACTACTGCTACCGCTGGATCACAAGTGAACAGTTTCAAAGTGACTAAATGAAACGTACTTGAATACATTTTCATATATCGTGAGGTTGTTCTTTACTGGCATGGCATCTACAGCTGTGATGTAGCCCGAACAACCATCAACGGTGACGGTGTCATCAACAGTCAATAGTGACACCAAGGTCCACAAGCTAAAACAATATTTTATAGCATTATAAATCCAGTTTCAAAGCTCTATAATTTTTAAACGTTTTTAAAAGAGTAAACAATACGAGACACAAAAATTTGCAGCGCCTCACTTTCTAAGCTTGCATTGCGACTCTCAGCGACACTAGCTCCTACGCATCCCTACTTAACGTCAGACTCCGAATTAACGGGGATACGTGCCGAACCATTATTCGATCCGGTGCAGGTAACCCCATCAACCTGCCGGATGTTAGGCAAGCAGACTACCACTCTTTCACCACGGAGTGAAAGTAAGCCAGTCAAAATGTATTAACATACACAATTATGCACGCCTTAGAAAGCAACTTCACTGGCATTATGCGCATTATGCGCATTCTGTATGCTAAACACATTCTACGTTTCGCTATGTATATTGAAACAGCAGCCTGATAACTTTAAATTAAACAGGAAATTTTACAAGAGTATGTAGTGTAGCGGCTAAGACTCTCGCTTTACCCGCTAGTGATCCTGGGTTTAATTCCCAGCAGGGGCAACTTTTTATTTTTCGTTTGAAGTGCAGTCATGAATTATTTTATCTTTAACAGTTGACATAACAGTTTCTTGTTACATTCACAAATATTCATTTAATTTCCAGTTTTGTTTTCTTTAGGGTTAATTAAAAGTGGCAACCAAACCATAATTTATTCCAGAATCTAACTCTGAAATCAATGCCATTCCCACTACCTTTGAGCAAGGTATAAGCAGTATAAGCCAAAATTCATTTTTGGGGTTCAAAAATGGCCATTTTCGAGCAAATCAGTTTTTTGTAAATTACTGCCAAATCTTACAGACAATTTTGGTCTATTTATACTCAATCGATACGTCGTGCAATTGCACATTTTATCAATGCCTATTCGCTGGAGTTCGTTGCTTTACGCTTAGAGATTTGGTCCAAAAACCATTTTGGCAAAACTGCGACTATTTTGTTTTGAATATAGATTTCTCAAAAACTACCCAATGGATTCGCGCAATTTTTGGCTGGATGAAAATTCGCCCTATTGCGCAGGGACATTTTTCTTGATTTGAGCTTAAACTTCTCCAGTTGCGTGAAAGTGATCATAAAGTTGCAAAATTCCGTGCCACCGCACATTTACCGGATTTTCTGGAGTTTTGAGATTTTTTGAGCCAAATCCAAAAAATGTCCCTCGGCACCATATCCTTCATATTATTTCACAAGAAGAAATTTTGGCCACTTCTACAGTTTTGAGAAACCAATGTTTAAAAAGTTTTAGTCTAAATTCTGCCTGTCAGATGTCAGCATGTCAGTAAATTTTGGCTATTTTGTTGCTAACTTTGCTAGTTTTGTAGGCCCATATGATTGCACAAATTATAAGCTTTAGAACGATGTAGAAAGCTCTTTCCAACTTCAAAATTACGAAAGTTTTATAGTGTTGCAAAAAATCGGTAACCATTTGGTGCGCATCGCGCTAGCCTGTCATCAAGCAAAAAGCGGCACTGTTTCTTTGAAGTTATACACTCAAATACGCAGGCTTGACAGGTTAACAGAAATGACAGGCTAAGGCCTGCTTGACAGTCTAAGAACTCTGCACTCCCCCCCCCCTTTTATACTGATTTGCTTAGTTTGCTCCTTAGCCTGTCATCAATGGCAGTCTAGCACAGTCTAATTTACACGTTGAACATATAACTTGCTAACTTGTCAAGATCCTCTTACATATATATATATATATATATATATATATATATATATATAGATATATATATAAATATATATATATATATATATATATATATATAATACTCTGCACACCCCCTTTCATGCTGATTTGCTTAGTTTGCCCCTTAGCCTGCCATCAATGACAGTCTAGGACAATTAATTTACACGTTGAACATATAACTTGCTAACTTGTCAAGATCATCTTACATATCTGTATATATATATATATATATATATATATATATATACATAACTTGCTAACTTGTCAAGATCCTCTTACAAATCTATATATATTACACACACACACACACACACACACACACACACACACACACACACACACACACACATATATATATATATAATATATATATATATATATATATATATATATATATATATATATATATATATATATATATATATATATATATATAGATGTAAGAGGATCTTGACAAGTTAGCAAGTTATATATGCACAACGTGTAAATTAGACTGTCCTGGACTGCCATTGATGACAGGCTAAGGGGCAAACTGGGTGCAGAGTATATATATATATCTATATATGTGTGTGTGTGTAAGAGGATCTTGACAAGTTAGCAAGTTATATGCAAGAAATGAAATTGCCACTTCAGCACCTGAGACCCGAAAAATCCGGGCCTCGGGTGGGACTCGAACCCACGACTTTCGGATTAACGCTCCGACGCTCTGCCAACTGAACTACCGAGGCTACAGTCGCACCAAGCTAGAAGGAGTTCGTATCCAAACTGAAGTGACAATGAATTAATGATGCGTTATACAACGCGGACAAACACATGATCCACGCAAACAAACATATGTTCAACGTGTAAATTAGACTGTCCTAGGCTGTCATGATGAGCAAATTAAGCAAATCAGCATGAAAGGAGGGGTGGGCGTGCAGAGTATTATATATTATATAGTGTTGAGGAACTTGTATTCTAAAGTATCTCTGTATGTGATCTCTAGAATCTAGAATATATATATATATATATATATATATATATATATATATATATATATATTCTAGATTTTAGAGATCACATACAGAGATACTTTAGAACCATAATATAATACTCTGCACGCCCACCCCTCCTTTTCGTGCTGATTTGCTTAATTTGCTCCTTAGCCTGTCATCAATGACAGCCTAGGACAGTCTAATTTACACGTTGAACATATGTTTGTTTGCGTGGATCATTTTGTCCACTAACGCGTCGTGCTCATTGTCACTTCAGTTTGGATAGGAACTCCTTCTAGCATGCCAGCTCGTTTCAGTGTTGGCAGAGCATCACTGTGTCATTCGAAGTCCCACCCGGGCCCGGGTTCAGGTCTCCAGAGCCAGGTGGCAATTTCATTTCTTGCACTCTGCACCAACTTGCTAACTTGTCAAGGTCTTCTTACACACACACCTAATTACAGGTGCAAGTATATAACATACTCTCTGCACCCAGTTTGCCCCCTTAGCCTGTCATCAATGGCAGTCCAGGACAGTCTATTTTCACGTTGTGCATATATAACTGTATCAAGATCCTCTTACATATATATATATATATATATATATATATATATATATATATATATATATATATATATATATATATGTGTGTGTGTGTGTGTGTGTGTGTGTGTGTGTGTGTGTGTGTGTATATATATATAGATTTGTAAGAGATCTTAACAATTAGCAGATATATATATATATATATATATATATATATATATATACAGATATGTAAGATGATCTTGACAAGTTAGCAAGCCCATAATATTCAACGTGTAAGTAGTGTCCTAGACTGTCATTGATGGCCCCAGAGCAAACTTGGCAAATCACAGCATGAAAGAGTGCAGAGTATTACATATATATATATATATATATATATATATATATATATATATATATATATATATATATATATATATATATATATATATATATATATATATGTGACCAACTTATTATATGTTCAACGTGTAAATTAGACTGTGCTAGATACCATTGATGACAGGCTAAGGAGCAAACTAAGCAAATGAAAAACATAAAAAGGAAGGGTGCATAGACTGTCAAGTAGACCCAACCCCTGTCATTTCTGTTAACCTGGTACTGTATAACTTCAAAACAGTGCCACTTTTTTTGCTTGATGACAAATGGTGCATTTTTGCAACGCAAAACTTTCGTAATTTGAGTTGGAAAATTTACATCGTTCACAAAGCTTATAATTTGTGCAATCATATGGATTTGCAAAATTTAGCAAAGTTAGCAACAAAATAGCCAAAATTGCTGACAGTAAACATCTGATTTAGACTACTTTTTAGGCATTGGTTTTCTCAAAACTGTAGAAGTGGCCCACGTGAAATAATATGAAGGATATGGTGCCGAGCTCAAAAATCGGAAAATCCGGTAAGCGGCGATTTTGGCTTGCTTTTCACGCGAGCTGGAAGAGTTTAAGCTCAAATCAAAATGTCCTGCGCCAATAGGGCGAATTTTCATCAACCAAAAATTGCCGTCCGATTGGAGTAGTTTTGAGAAATCTATTCAAAACAAAATAGTCGCAGTTTTGCAAAATGGTTTTTTGAACCAAATCTCTAAACGTGAAACGGCTCCGAAATAGGCATTGATAAAACGTACTGCACATTTTGTCGGTGAGTATAAATAGACCAAAATTGTCTGTAAACGTGAATTTGCAAAAAACGATTTGCTCGAAAATGGCCATTTTTGAACCCCAGCATACCTTGCTCAAAGGTAATTGGAATTCTGGAATAAATTATGGTTTGGTGCCATAACTAAGAAAACAAAACTGGAAATTGAATAAACGAAAATAATCAACTAAAAGATAAAATAATTCATGACTGCACCAAAAAAATAGTTGCCCCTGCTGGGAATTCAAACCCAGGACTAGCGGAGTAAAAGGAGTCTTAGCCGCACACTAATATAACTTGTGGGAATTTCCTGTTTAATTTAAAGTTATCCGGATGCTGTTTCAATATGCATGTGAAAACACAGAATATTTAACATACGAAATGCGCATAATGCGCATAATACTCCAGTGTGCTCTAAGGCGTGCATAATTATTGGTAATGGTAATACATTTTGACTGGCTTACTTTCACTCCGTGGTGAAGTCGTACTTGCCCATCCGGCAGGTTGATGGGTCCCACCCCGCCCGAATCGAAATGATTCGGCATCCCCGTAATTCGGAGTCGGTAAATGGGGATGCGTAGGAAACTAGTGTCGCGGAAAAATGCTTAGAAAATGAGGCGGCAAATTTTTGACGTCTCGTATTGTTTACTCTTTTTTGCGTTTAAAAATTGCCGGAAACTTTGAAACTGTAGATTTATAATGCTATAAAATATTGTTTTTAGCTTGTGAACCTTGGTGTGTCACCTTGACTGTTGACCGTCTAGGTATTGGTTGTTCGAATTTACACTCACAGCTGTAGATGCATGCCAGTAGCAACCTCACGGTATATGAGAATGTATTCAAGCGTTTCATTTAGTCACTTTGAAACCGCTGTGATCAACGGTAGCGAATCAAAATGTCACTACCTTTCCAGTAGCGAGAAACATGAGTTGTTTTGTAATTAGACAGCATTCCCATTTGCTGCAGCGTGGCAAGTAATAAGAAGCTACGGTAACTGGTAACTTTCGGAGAAATATTGAAGCGACTGATAACGAACTTTGAACAAATGAAATTGAACCATGGAAGAGAATTATTTTATCTTTCTTTTTCATCAGGACTATCTTACTCAAAATGTCACGTCACCGAACATCTACCGCCAAGTCACTCCGGTTAGCCAAGAATGTATTTGTTAATTGTCAATTTAAGGAGAAACCACGAATTTCACTAAAAGATCTATTTTGGAAAAGCTAGCTAATTTTGCTAGGTTTGTTTGAATGGACAACGTTTGAAGAATTCAACAATGGGCAAAATCGATTTGGTGATTGTCGTACAAAAGCGTGTCGGCAAACTTGCCTAAACGATCGCGCGCCTTATTTTCGAAATATGCTAGCGCTTTGTATCGTGGGAATGATCCTTAGATCAGTGTATACTTTTGCCGGCAATGCGTACAATCAAAGATGCGAAAAATTGGGTGTTATGGGTCTATACGAGAGTGGAGGGGCCAACTAACGTCAATAATTGGTTTTGCTCAATGGCGAAACATCTGTCTTAACTTTTGTCAAACTAACGTATTTCGGTGGCTCAATGCGTTCGCAATGCTATATTACATTATTGATATTGTCGCCGTTACTTTCCTTGAGTATGCAATACTGTGGCGGCGAGAGCATTGCGGCCAAGCCGGTGAGCAATAAAACAGATTTCTCGAAGCATGAATACAAAAATACAAGTCTGAACGAAAAATGTCTATCAAAACGAGATTTCTATTCACATTTAGCGGTCAAACAACAAGCACCTTTCGGTAAAATCGGAACAAAAACATTTTTGCGCTTAACTTTTTCGGGCCGCAAAGCCAGGTGTTATTTCTTAACAAAAAGTGTGCTGCTTACATAAACCAGAAAACAGTTTGCCCCTATTAGAGCCTTATATTTGGTAAAAAGCTGGGGTAGGCTAAGAAATTTGTCAATTTTATTGGGCCGACCAACCTACGACGTCACATCGCGACTTTGTCAAATTTGAGCTGTTATAACTGAGAGAAGGAAGCAACGTATGAAGCCGAATGCGAGTTAACATTTGGCGAAGTTTCAGAATTGGTCAAACGGGATTCGAAACTTTCAAAACTTTCGCCCCAAAATTTCTACATTGGCGTGAATGCCAGAATCGATGTGTGTTAGGAATAATAATGCCCACTGCGGACTGGCCAGCTGCGGTAGTTGGCCAAAATGTATACTTACGAGGTAGGTCTGCAGAAGTTGGGAAAACCCGTTAATCTTGAAAACTTCTGATCTGAAATTTTTAATGCCTCTAATACACAAACTTTCTTGGCGAAAATCACCAATTTAAAGATGGCGAACACTACACAGAAATTGTTGCCGAGTTGAGAACGCCTCTAGGTAAGTGGGCGCGCGTTAATATATGGTATCCGGAAGAGATCTACAAGTGGAAATTACACAAAACAACTTGCTCAGCTGTGTGGGCAGCAAGTGCACGTTATGGACTACGAGACCTTGGTGCACCTGAAACACCACGCCGTGCTGGTAGGATCTGAAACAATTGACGTCAAATTTTCATATTGGAAATTGCCGGAAATGCAACGAAATGGCAAAGCAGTAAAAGTTTAAATTCCTGAAATTAAATTTTACATTTTTTCGTCACTGAAATGCAAAAATCAACCGCTGCCAAATGCCCTCAATGGAAATGGGAACATGTATCTTTCGGAAATGATCCTTTGTCAGCTTTTGTATTTAGAGGAAAAACTTTCCGAAATTCCTTGAAGATCTTAATCAAATTGGAACTATTGCAGATGATAACGAGGAGAATTAGTCAATCATGGAAACACAAGCAAATCTGCTGTAAGACTATTTCTGTCTGTCAGTCATAATTTTATTACGAGATTTTCCTGTAGGGTACTGTCTAAAACATAGATTAAAGCAACAAAATGTGTTTAATTGGCGAGCATCTGGAACCAGTTAAGAGCGGTGAGCTGGAAGCCAATTACGAGTCATGATTGCGAACGTTCCCATGTACAAAAATCCAACGAAACTTCGGTAGCCTATAACCCCGGAACCCGTGTTCAAGCTCAGCAGCTGAATGGGCATTCCCAGTGCTCGCTGTGTTCGAATTCCCCAAATCCCATCCGCCACGGCAAAATGGACGACAGGCTCATCCTGTTCTTCATGAGCGAACTCCCGCCTCCCACCTTCCGGCTCAAGTCAAGTAGCCGAGTAGCTGGGCAAGTACACAGAAGTCGTGAGTAACAGGTTGCGCACCAAGTGCGCGACCTCTTTGAGTGCATTATGTGAAAATATCAACTAAAAAGCAATTCAAATGGCGACACTGCAAGTAGAATTGCTCGGATGCAAAAGCTCCTGCTTTGTGCCTGAGACAAGCCTTGGCCGGGTCGAGCTGGACTGGGTCGACAGTTTAGGAACGTGGTCAAATAGAAACCTACCGAACTGTGCGAAACACGAGATATCAAACTAAGGTAGGTCGCGTTTAGGTTCGGTCACATCGGCAAGGTGTATGTGGGGAGTATAAATATGACCCAGCTGAAACTGAGTCGCCGTCCGGACAAATTTGCTGCGATCATGTCGTCGTAATAGACTTTTGCCAGGCTAACGTCATCAGCTGAGACTGGACACTCACATTTGATCGGAACTGACACCTTGGGTTTCGTCTTGCTCCACCGAATTTGTAGGGGGGGGGCCACGTGGATAAAACTTTTATTGTAGATCTGCTTTACAGGTTAGGAACATGACGGGTGCTACTGCACATTTAGCTGGCGGTGGTCTCGCCGCCACAGTAAATCCGACACAGTGAAACATGGAAGATGTTTAGTACAGTATGTTGAAAAATAATCATGTTAAACTTCTTGACGGTAAATGTTAAACATTATCGAAAAAAATTCTTCCCAAAATTCTACAAGAAATCTGACAAAAATTCTGGGAAATTCAGTTTGAGCAAATATAAAGGTCTCGCGAAATTTTGGTGGTATTATACAAGTAATTCAAAAAGCCTTCAGAGTACGGTTCGAAACAAATTGAGATAAAACAAATATATTTAGCACATGAAAATTAACATTTAACGAGAAGTTCTCCACACCGAGAACAGAAGTAATCGGGCCCACATATTTAGAGCACTAATCCATTTCGTGCAGTAGCTACAAAAGTGGAGAGATTGGGAAAAGTTTTTTTTTTTTTTTTTTTATTTCTTATCCCTCCTTGTTCAACGTTTCTATACATAGACAGCCATTTTTTTTTTGTTTTTTTTTTTTTTTAGCTCAGGAAGAAATGACATAGATCCATCTGCTTTTTTTTTTATCCCGGAATTTGTATCGATTTTTTTCCCTTTGATGAAGCAGAATAGAATGGTAAGCAATGGAAAAAGAATTTAAACCCATTTTTGATTAAGTTTTTCTCAAGATTAACCCGTAGATACTTGATCCGAGTTCAGCGGCGACAAAGAAAACATACATACGTACAACTATTCCAAGAACAATCAGAACTTTTTTCCATTAAATCATAAAATCATTGAAGGTGCATTTTTTTTTTTTTTTTTTTTTTTTTTTGGGGTTTGCAACATTTTGCACGAAAACCCGGGGGGGGATTTTTTGACTACCTACCAAGTACTAATTTGGGTGCCAACCCCAGAAATTAAAACTTCGACAAAAATTTTTTTCCTTGCGCAAAGCTATTTTGAATTTTTACTAACACTGATTCTCCAAAAACCAGCATTTTCTAGAAAAATCGCTTTGAAATTGTCTAAAATGCCTTTTTTTTTCAAAAATGTCTGAATAAATTTACCATTTTTTTTGTGTACTCCACGCCCAGTACCCTTAACTTTCGCCTTTATCACTCTTTTTTTTTTTTACCAGCACTATTCACATCTTATCGAGGGGGGGGGTTTTTTGGTTTTTAAAAACTGTCAAAAATTAGTATTTTGGCATATGTTGCATGGGGGGGGGGAAACAGGAGCTTAAAACTGCTGCAGTCGGAAAACCAAGATTGACATTTTGGCGAAAACATTTTGAAGCCGGATAGAGCGAGTACGGTAAAGTTTCGATAAATTCATGGGGGTCGGGGAGGAGAGCAAAATTTTTGAAGGGGGGTCGAATGGGTTTTTGGGGGTAGGCCAATTTCGAGAGAGACGGGTGATCCTCCCCCTATAGCACCGCTTCACTATGAACTGAGTTTTCGAGTCAAATAATAAAAACTACTTACCTAAAACAGTTTAGCAATGATATGTTGTCAGTTTATCTAGCGGAATGCAGTTCGGCTCAATGGCGTGATCTCGGCTCACTGCAACTGCAACCTCGAAAGCGATTCAAGACGTGGAGTCGGGTAGTCAGGCGAATGCCATCAGTGTCTGGCTTGGTCGCCGGACTTGTCGCATGACGGAGGCGAGGCGCGGCGCAGCAACCAACAGAAAAG